>OMNW01030248.1:2619-14513 GCA_900303245.1 Selene dorsalis | reverse complement strand
GATCGTTTAAGAAAACGTGCCCCCCCTCCTCCCCTCCCCTCTCCTGAGCTTCAGAGACCGCCGTGTTGCTTGATGTTGAATTACCTCAGGGAGACATATGAGCAAGCTAATCTGAGCCACAGGACATGAAGCGTCATGTGAAAGCACCAAACACACCTGTGCACCTGCTCTGAGTGATAGGGATCAGCAGCTTTATTCCCCGAGTGGCTTCACGTACAGAGTAACGGCTCAGGGTGAAGGGTTCAGTTTTCCTCTGCGGACCACCCACATTAAAACTCCATATGCAGCTGTGAAATTGGAAGGAGCTCTGTACCAGAACGGAAACCAAACCAAAAGAAAAAAAGAAGAAATCCCCTCAAGCATGAGTTCTACAGGAAATCTGAAAGAAACTAGCTTCATCAGAGGCAGTAAATCACACTGATATGTGTGTATGAAAGTGGATTCCCTGCCAGGTTTGTGGTTACACCACTGACTGAGCAGTGCTGTTGGTTTGTTTATGTCTCCCTCTTGGTTCGTTAGCTCAGGGCTGCTACAAAAACAGGCCAGCGTCAGATGCTATCTGTCATTTTATGTTACTTGTTCCTGCACATGAGGAACTACAGCCTCCTCTCCGACACATCTCCGACACCCAGCAATGAACTACTGTCGCTGTAATCTATTTACAGATTACTGTTGCTGTGTTTTATTCCAGGTGTTGATCCATAAGAAGATATATTTGTGGATTTTGTGGATGTACATCTCTCTCAGAATAAAAACATCCAGAGAAACCAAATCCTGCAAAGTGTTGGATGGTGGGTCCAGGTAGGAGGGGGTTTGTGACTGCTTTGTTGTGACATCACAAAGTCACAGGAAGTCCTGACAGCTGGTTTTAAGGCTCAGTTTCTGAATACAGGCTGTGTGCAGGGCTCCAGACTAACTTTTTTTTACTAGTAGCACAGTGGCCTTACTTAACTTAAAATTTTAGGAGCGCAAGCAGAATATTTTGCGGCGCACACTGCAAACCAACTTGCAAAGCACTTGCTTTTTGTTCATGATCCTCAAACACAACACTGGCCTGCCACCTGCAATTCCACGTTTCACCTGTGTTGAAAAGAAGAAGTTGGTTGCACATGCATCAATGAAAAATTTACTTGCACTGTCTCAAATTTTATTTTACATTATTAATATAGAACCTAGAGCTGCTGCTTTATAAACCAAAAGGACATCGACATCTATGTTTGAACTATATAAGACCATATATATTTTTCAATACGGTGATTTGGTTCAATCCCACTCAGCATCTTTTCTAACAACGGGTAACTGTCAGCAAAATTTTTTTTTTTTTTAAAGAAAACAGTGTACAAATACCATAATGGAGATTTGGCATCTAAAGAGGCAGGAAAAGCTGAGATGACATAAAAATAAATTAGGTTTAAGATTTTCTTTCATGTGATCAACGTGATCGATAACAAAGAGCCACTTCTTAAGTGAAAACTGCAAGTTTCCTCTCATCAGCATCTTTTAATAATGAGTGTGTAATCGCAATCTTTCTATAAAACGTCCCCAACATTTCAGATGATATATCCAGTGTAGTAGCAGGTCTCTACAGGGAGGGGAATTAGAGCCTCACGGGCCTGAGGAAGGCAGATTTTGATGAATACCTCAATGCTGATTATGTAGAAGGTCGTATTATTGTCAAATAATTGTGTGTGTAGCATGACCAAGTAGTCACAGGCATCAACCGTTCATTTATTCAGTTAGTATAGTCGAATAAGTTCAGGAAAAAAATGCATCAGTCTTCTGCTCTGCAATCCCCCAAATCCCTCACCACCCTTCCTTCAGAGGTCTGTGTGATCCAGAGCCAGACAGGGGACTGGCAGTCAGACTCGAGCCCAGGGGAAGTCTTCACACTCAGGCAGGACTTGGCTGGGTCAACCCTCCCCTCCCCCGTTACCTCCACCGCTTTCCCTGCAAGGGCTCACAGAAGAGCGTCGCAGCTTCTAATGGGCACAGATGGCACAGTGTCACGAGCCACGTAATGTGTGAATATCTGGTTCCACTCTTCCACATTCCTTCAAAAGGGCAAAGAGGCAGCGCACGGGCGCAGGACAGCAGAGATGCTAATGTGCACATGAAAAGCCAAGCTGTAGTCCTGGACGAGCTTTCATTTTTACAAAATCTGGATCTCTGCGTTCATGTGACGCACAGCGATGACCCAACAAAATGAAATATGTCACCATCACCACTGGCACAAAAAGGGATAATATGATGTGAGTATGACATCAGGTCTTTTCTCTGCTTATTTCTGATGGGACGCTCATGCAAAATGTGTGGAAAACTGCTCAGAGACCGACTCTCTAGATCATGTGATGCTACCACAAGATGAAAATCAACAAGTCCCTGGCCTCATGGTGAAGTCTTATATCTGGCAACATTTATAGTTTATCCAGAACAACAAAATAACTTACAGCACAGGGTTTGGTAATAATGATATTAATAATACGAAGAAGAACAGATAAGAAAGAAAGACTAAAGGTGATGAGTACAATAGAAGAAAAACAGCAAAAACACAAGAGTTTAAATAAAAACCACAACATTAAAACATTGTTTGTTGTTGTGGCTGATGTATATCTGTGGCCTGGTCTCCACACTCTGTCTCTTGAAATGACTGTGTACCACGACTTTTTCAGAGAGTTTCTTCTTTTTTTTTGGAAGGTAATGGCTGTTAACAGATGTCGTATTCCTTGTATTAACACGTATATGTATACTGTAAGTAAACAAAGCATAAAAAAAAAAACAACAGGAGTGTCAGCTTAGGTTTATTCTCAGTTGTACTGAAAACCTGACCTGTTTCCATGGTTTTAGAAAGACGTGTCACTCTGCATCTACCTGCCTGTCAGATGTCTGCTAACAAGGAACTAGCTTCCCCCAGGCTAAAGCGCTACCTGCCCATCACACGGGAAGCTTGAAGTCACACACAGCTACCGAGGCAAAGCCAATCATTTACAAATGGAAGTCAAAGGCTGATGCTCTGGAAAGAGTTATTTTCTTGTTATTTCATGTTTCTTTCTGCGTGAGAAATACAGAAATAAAAGGTTTTAGTGAACATCAGCTTCTCCAGCAAACCCTCAGGAGTTAGGAGGTTGTTTTCAAACTGCGCCGAGGACTTAATGGGTTCACTTACGGATCATTACCACGCAAGTAATTAGGCTGAACAAAGTGGTGAGTAATGATTATGAGTGTAGAAATATATAAAGTCCAGATAAGGAAATATTAAAACGTGTGTAAATATGATTGACGTGTTAATATGTAGAAACAGCTGCGACTGAACAGGTTTGTGTACGTTCACCTGGCGGGTTGTTAGGTGTGCACTCAAGCACAATCGTCAAGGGAGTGCCGGTATAACGTGGTGTGTGTGTGTGTCTGTGTGTGTGTGTGTGTGTGTGTGTGTGTGTGTGTGTGTGTGTGTGTGTGTGTGTGTGGATGGATACAGCCCTAGTTTTAATTCATTGCATTGCTACAGATTTTTATCTTTATTGTAGCAGGAAACCTGAGGTTCTGACCACAGCTAGTTTTCATATTATTTGTCCATCTCTGACATTTCGTTCCTCTGACCTGGAACAATGGAGGTCAACGAAAAGGTATTTTCCGCTCACAGCGATGAAATATTAGATCCAATACTTAACGACGATATCTCTTTTCCATCTCTTCGCTGCCAGCGGATTTCTTCCTGGACTCTTGCTGCGGCAGAAAGTTGATCTGCTGTGGATTATCAAAGGAAACTAGGACTTTTGTTTCGTTTGTGGAAAGTGATGTTGTTTTTTTTTTTGTTTTTTTTTGTTGTTGCTGGTTTTCAAATGAAAAATTCATGCAGCTCCTTTGTTGTGAGGCAGATGTCTCAAACGAGAACCAAAACTATCTATGCATGACTAACTTCTACTAAAAGGAAGTGATGGAAAGTGTTTGTTTTTAAATTGGGCGAATCGAACACATCCATGATGTCATCGTAAAACACGCCGATCGGTGCCAGATCACCTCATCGCAGGCTCATGTCACTGTTCAAACAAAATAGCTCCAGTTATGAGACGTGGGGTGGTTTGAGGTTCATATCTGCAGTCAGTGTGTTACGGAGCGACGCGCTGCTGTTTCATAGCTAATAATACACATTTAAAGTGGGTGCTTTTATTTTGAAAATCCTGACCACTTTATCACATTTGCTTTGAAGTGCGGGTGCACGTCTGCGTAGGAATACGGAGGTTTCAATGGTTGGAAAAATGTTGCTCTATAACCAAAAGCGTCATACCTACCGTGGTCGCCATGGTTACAGTAATGATAGGCGTGACTTGTTTAGTTTTAGGCCCAATAACTACTTACTTAGCTTAGGTTTAGGAAAGGTTTGTGATTGTCAAGCACATCCTCAACGTTGGAAGGATCTTCGTTGTCATGGTTACCGCGTAAACTGCTATTTACATATGTCATATCGTGTCACATTCCTGTGTTTTGTTGACCCCTCCGTCCACCGCAACTTCCTCCGAACATAACATGGACGCTCATGGACGCTCATCATGCTACGTCATTCTTCCTCCTGCAGTAATTACTATGGCCACTAGGTGTTGCCTAGCAACAAAACATAAAAAAAGAGCTACTCAGCTCCTCCTTCGTTGTATCTTGCCTCACAGTTGAAGACAGGTTTGTTTCTTTCAGGGCCTAAAGCATCTTTACTTTACATCATATCTTATTTTCATGGTTGGTTTTGTTGACAGACTCTGTGGAGCATTTAATGTCTTTAAGCTCATTGTTTTGGTTTCAATCCGTTTGCCTGTTGATCATCAAACGTGGGACATGGGACCGAGTAACCGACCAGTTTGTGAGTAATGGAGCATTTAGCAGCTTCAGGATTTCTGCGTAATCACCTCCACATTTGTTTTGTGCCTTTCGACCAGATGCTGCAAGCTTTGCTTTCCAAACACGTTGAATTTATCTAAACACAAGAGTCTGTGCATCAGATGCATCAGTGGTGAAATAATGTGCTCAGTCAAACACGGTGCAGGAATCAGTCCTGTCTGTTTAGTTCCACTGTCACAGCCAAGTCTCAAACACAACCAGCTGTTCACTTGTGATTTGTGGAGGATCTCCTGCGTTTACGGCTCCTGGACGCTGCTTAATCAGACACAACGTGACACAAATGTGACCTGGTTTAAAAAAACGTGCACACAGCTATATCAGCGCTGCACTGTTGACCCTGAGTGGTGTTGTTCTGTGACTATCAACACACCAGAGCTTCATCTATCAATGTGACAGGAAAAGTGACAGCTTGACCCACAACCTATGTGGGTCAGCTGCACCACACAGTCAAGAGTTGGAGATAGAAGTACGTATCTGCTGCTGCGGTGACGGTGATTAGCTGTGTCCATGTGGCTGATTGTGTTTGGAGAGAGGAGGAGGAGGACGTAGGGAATCGGACGAGGTCACACGGGCGCTGAACTTCAGATGCTGATGATGTTTGACATTAAAACCCGATCTCAGTTATTCCAGCAGCAGTCACGCCGCCTGATCACTGGACAGATTTTGGCAGCCGTCCCATCGCCGAGCTTGTCAGTGGCAGCAGTGACTGATTTAAAACAAAAGACGTCCCGGGTCTTATCGCACACACACACACACACACACACAGAGAGATAGGCTCTCAGAACAGGACGCCCCCTGGTTCGTCTCACACCTACAAACAACACGTGTCTGAAGTCTCGCTGCCGCTGAACGTCCGACTTTGAAGCGTGTCGAGTCGTGCCGAGGCCGATTTGTTTGGTTTGTTTTGTTTCGTCTGAAGCTGTGTCATAAAAGCCCAGATGTTGGAGGAGAAGTCCGAAACCTGAAAAGAGTGACGTGGTCCAACAATGACTCAATGAGCAGCGAACATCTGGATTTCTTTCTTTCTTTCTTTCTTTCTTTTCTCTTCAAACCCACAGAACATGATTGTCCGACTCTTTGTCTTTGATCCAAACACAATATTTTAGTGCTTCATCATCTTAGCAACAAATAGACTTTTTATTCCCCTAATCAATACAACAGTTTAATGCCACTGTGATTAATGGACCAGGTAAGCCTCTGGCTCTCAGAGCCTCTTTTCCAGCTTGTTCCTATTCCTCCCAGCCTCCTGCCGCTCTCCACTGAAGGTCAAATATGACTTCATGTGCCTTTAAAAGTAGTGAAGGCTGTTGAAGTGTGTGTTGTTAACCATGACTGTGTGTGTGTGTGTGTGTTACAGAGCATTGAGCGAGAGGAGCCAATCGAAGTGGACCCCGCCCCGACACATGCTGGGCAGGAGAACGGGCATGCTGCTGCAACAGGTAACCGCATTATAACTGTGTCCTGGTTGTTTGCAGCCTCACTCACAGGGTTTTTTTTTTTTCCTTGAGGGGAAGTCCATTGATTTCACACTTGAAGATCAGCTCTCTCACTGTGAGAACAGTGGTATATTGTCTTCTGTGGCTCTGGAAGAGATTTGTCAGGTCTGACAAAACAACCCTGTTGATGTCATCAGGGATTATGGGCTGGTTTGGTTAGTCTGGGCTCAGAGACTGTAAATCTTTAACGGGAAGCCTGTGTTACAATCTTAAGGTCTGGATTTTGAAAGACTTTTGTTGAACTCTCAGACAGGGAGGGTCTAATAAAAACAGGCCATTTAACTGTAGTATGGGAAATGTAGGATCCATTATTAGGAGCTAAGGTCGGGTCCCATACAGTATCAAGATTAATGTTCCTATTAAAGCTCCTTCAGTATAAAGGTAGACGTTTGTGTTAAAGCTCCTTCAGTATAAAGGTAGACGTTTGCGTTAAAGCTCCTTCAGTATAAAGGTAGATGTCCATGTGTAGTGTGATTATAAAGCAGCTCTAGGTTCTACATTAATACTGTGAAAGTATCAAAGCCTCAGTCCACAGAAAACTGAACCTTAAAGAGGAACTATGCAGGATTTTCCCATGGCTACGCTACATTTTTACCTTAATTAAACAGCGTCGGAGTAATTGTGACGGTTACACACATGACTTGTAACATGTTACGAGGGAGAACGGAGGCTCTCTGTTTTCCACCTGGCGCCTCTGGGCTGAAAATCAACCTTGCAACATCAGTGCAGCACTTGGCCTCCGCCCTGGTGTCCCAGCTCCTGTCTCCACGCACCACGACACAAACACGCTCCGTAATCTTTTGTTTATGACGGTTAAGACTACACAAATATGAACGTCGTATAATCATTTATGTAATATAACTTTATCCAGCGCTCCATGGATTGCTCTTTTCACCTGAGCTCCACAGAGAAGCTGAGAGAGGAGACGGAAAACTACACTGAGATGGTTCTTTAAAACCACAAATAGATCTTGTGGATCAACACTTCAAAATGAAGCACAGAAAAAGAAGAAGAATTGGGGGGGTTTAAGTACCTTTTTAACCTTTTAGCTCTGTTTTGGTCTCCATCAAGTACCAAGAGTCCCGAGAGAGTCTAATGAGAGTATTTTGTAGGATGACAAACAAAAACACTGACCTGCAAATTGCTTTAAAGGCCCCAGAGAAAGAAAAAAAAAACCCAAGAACCTCAATTAAAGTGATTGCTGTAAATCTTTGTATCCACCCAGAGCACTCGGTGTTGGTCCACGGGAAGATCTCTCCACCCAACGACTTCCCACATGAGCACATCGCCCCTGTTGCTATGCGGATGCCCCACCTCCCCATCACCGCCACAACCAAGACGGCCGACATGAAGAGCTCCCCGGACTCCCCCAGCAGTCCCAACGGTTCCCGGACCTCCATCATCTCTGAGACTTCTCCTGTTGGTCAATCAGCCTCTAACATCAACCAACCAACAGACGAGTCTTCGATTCAGTCAGGTAACTAGTTTTTCTAGTAAACATATTTGAATTGTTTTCGGAAAGTTCACTTACAGCCTCCTCTGTCTTTGTCGTTAGTATCTTCTGTGAAGACATGGACCCCTACACCCATCAGAGCCCTGGGATCCCCCCGCCTTCAGGGTGAGGTCACACTCTCAGACACATTTCCTGATTGATTCCTGCTTGAAGCGACAACATCATGTTTTACTCTGAACTCTGAATGTGAATCTCTTGCAGAAAAAGCCAATTCAGCTCCTGCAAAGTCTGTGACCTACTCAGGGCTGCAGCACCACGACAGGTGAGTGTAGTAGGACATCTTTTAGGACAGGTACAGTATGTTTTACAAGTCTTACCCTTTGTGTGCTCCGCTCCTACAGAGACGCCGATACAAATGGCGGCAGGTCCTTTGGGCCAATGGGAGAGAGGAGGCGGGAGCTGGTGAGGTCTCAGACGTTGCCTCGAAACATAGGCGCTCAGGCTCGTCGCTCCATCTTTGAAAGGCTCGACTCTGAAGCAACCAACAGGTAAATGCTGCAATTTAATGCTGCTGCGTTTTGGTGAACAATGGAAAACAACAGTGGATACAACATCTGTCTGTCCTGCACCTTCTCCCGTGCAGTTGTCCCAAACCAGTCGACTCCAAACCCAAACTGAAGCGCTCTCAGAGCTTCGGGGTGTCCAGCGCCAGCAGCATCAAACAGATCCTTCTTGAATGGTGCCGCTCCAAGACCATAGGCTACCAGGTACCTTGTCTCAGTCATTTTAATACAAATATCTCAGGGTTATACAATATAAAAACTGCATAGATCCATATTTTCTAACATACGGTCTTCATATTAGATCAAAGTTTTCCCCACAAACTGCGTAAACATTACGCCACTGCAGTGCTTTCCATAACAGATCATAGTTCGTAGCTTATCACCTTTTTGCCAGTTCATCCGAGTGTTTTCATTCCACAACAGCGTGGAAATTAACTGCCACGGACCTGCTTCAGAAAGGTAACGCAGCATGTCTGCTCCTATTGTAGTCACAGTCAAAGTGTTATTGTCAGTTGTTAATGTAGCGGAAAACTGACAGTGTGTTCACGTCCTGTGCGGAAGTTTGAAAACTGCAGCGATACAACAGCAGCGTCCACATCAATGCAAGAAGATAATAAATCCATGTTACGCTCTTCCAGATGCCTTCCAGCTGTTAGTCCTGTGTGGGTGTTCAACCACAACACAACTCTGTGATAAAGAAGAAGAAGGTTGAAGGTTAAAGTTCATGATGACAGTGATCAGTGTTTCCATGGTATAGAGAGTCTGTTAAGTAGCTGTCATGTAGATATTGATTGATTTTAAGAAATGTTTTTGAATTCTTATTTGCTTTTTTTTTCTGAGTTCTATAAGAAGAGATCTCACACCTGTGCATAAAGGAATTTGTGGCCTAGTTTAGCATAAGGACGCCACAGTAAAAATAAATCCAATCATCGTCCTGAAAACTCAGTTGTATCTCATTTATTGTAATAATACACCAGTGAAAACAGTCGAGTTGTTGCTCACCAAATAACCAGAAACACTACACGATACTTTCTAATATCAAAAACTTTAACCTTTACAACTTTCTTCAGTAAAGATTAAATCTTATAAAGATACATGTCACTTATTGATCTTACATAGATTATATATATTTTTGGCCTTTGGACAATGCAGAACAAGTTGTTTACCCCGTTATGCTAAGCTAACCTTATAGCCTCGAGGCTCCAGCTCTGAATCTTCTTGTCCTCACAAAGAAAGTTAATAAGCATATTTTACTAAAATCTGCAGAGCTAGCAGTAATTAAATGTTTATAGTGCGTATAGTACAGGGCTGTTAGTGTCTGTGAGGAGGTCATGACCTTTGGATGTGATCTCCGCTTATTTAAAAAAAGAGCTCAACTGCAAAGTTTCCAGATCACAAAGTCATTGCTCGCACACGTGATGAGGTCAAAGTGTCAGGTTATAACTATATACATAGATTTTCTGTGAGTGTAACTTGCACATACACAATATAAAGCTGCGACATAAAGAGCCTGTGTAGCAGGAGATGAGCGATAACAACAAGGAATCTGTTATAAATTAGCGTGGCCGCTGTCTTTCTTAGCTTTAACCTGTCAACACACAGCGCAGTGCTAACGTGTTAATTATCTACCTCTGAGCCGTAGAGCTGCGTGGAAGTGTGTGTCCTTGTGTGTGTGTGTGTGTGTGTGTATATGTGAAAGTAGGGGTGTAGGTAGCTCAGGTCATGGGTGAGTACCCCCCGACACATCTCTGCTCTCTGGGACGGTTGTCTGGTGCCAGCGGCTCCATGTGGCTCTGATTACAGCCGGAGCCGACAGCCTCTTATTAACTGGGAGCAAAACACTCTCACACACTCGTCCGCTGCTGGCTTCACATGTTGCGTTTCATTCAAGGCGAACTTCAATCTAATAAAGGGCACAGCCTCGAAATGACATGATTTCAAAAGCACGTCAGAGACCCAAAAGAGCAGGAGAACAGAAGGAAAGTCTGTTTTGTGCATCATAATTATGGGCTAGACAGTAAATGTGGAGATGACTTAATGATGTCGTGTTCGTCTACCTAACCTGAGCCCAGTCGCTCAGACACACATCAGCATCAACCGAAATCTTTTTTCTTTTGTTTCCTCGTAGAACATCGACATCCAGAACTTCTCGTCCAGCTGGAGCGATGGGATGGCGTTCTGTGCCCTCGTCCACTCCTTCTTCCCCACCGAGTTCGACTACACCGCCCTGTCCCCCGCCAACCGCAAACACAACTTCGAGCTCGCCTTCGGAACTGCAGAGTGAGTGGTGGTGATAACGTCCTCTTACGAGTTTGACATTTTTTTTGTTTTCTTGTGTAACACATCTGCAAATGTGTCAGAAGTGTTTTCTAATCAAACGTCTGCAAAACTAATCACACTCCCATCGTTGTCTGTTGTCTGTTGATCTCAGTCCTGTTCACATCAGGGAGTTTCCCATATTCCAAGATGATCACATGGCACCTTGTTGTTTTTCCTGGGAAGCTCTTCGCATGGCCCTCAACCTCAATTATAATTAAACTTTATTTGTATAGCACTTTTCAAACAAGAAATGTAGCATTAAGTGGTTCACAACAAAGAAAGACATGCACATTAAATCAACTTTAATAATAGTTAAATAATAAATAGTGATAAACCTCTTTAATACAAAATTTTAGAGCTGGTTAAAAGTGAAAATGAAAAGATCATTAGATAATCAGCATGAACCCGTCCTTACACACTTTGAATGTTTACCTGATGTTTTCCAAGTTGCCACATTTGTGTGTGTGTGTCACAGAATAAACACACAATCCGCACGTGTACTGACAACTGCAACCAATCTGTGGTGTAAGTGCTGCAGCTGCTCTTTAATCATTCGTCATCGTTAAATTAACAAGTTTAACAGAACAGTTTCAGTTTAGGTCGAATCTAATGGGACGTTAGATAAACACCACAAAAATCTCCACGGTGAATGTTAGCTGGTGTGCTAATCAGTGAACGTAAGCATCCTAATGGGATAAATTAAAGGAGAAGTTCTGTTTTTTACAACCTGGACCTTATTTCTAACATAAAATACGTTCATTTACTCACCTGAACAACTTTGGTGTAACTTGGAGTCCTTCTGAAGATATTTAGATCCACTCGCGATCTACGTATATCCATATAACGGGAGTTGTTGGGGCAACGATGCAGCGTCTAAATAAGACATTATCTGCTGTGAAACTCCTTCATTTCAAGTGACGTCATCGAGGTCGTAGGTCAGTGAAAAGCCGTGTAAAAAACCAACCAAACAACAATACAACTCCGAGCTGCTCCGAGCTCACGGGGGAATAGTGCTGGTGATTCATAACAACATATTGGTGAAAGATTATTTCTATCTTATGATAGAAATAAGGTCCAGGTTATAAAAAACGACACTTCTCCTTTAACATGATGGCTTTTCTACGAATTTAAGAAAGACACATTTATTTTCTTTTTTGAGACAGAGATGGGAAGAGGTAA
>OMNW01030188.1:0-11075 GCA_900303245.1 Selene dorsalis | reverse complement strand
GGGTTCCGGTCCCGGTAGAACCAAGACCAACAGAACCGGAACCAGTACCAGAGCCACAGTGGAACCCGGACGTAACAGGAACCGGTAGTAGGACCGGAACCCGAACCGGAATCTTGACGTCACTTCCGTGCCACTGCCGAGGTCGTAGGTCAGTGAAAAGCCGTGTAAAAAACCCCGGATGACAACAACAACACAACTCCGAGCCGCTCCGAGCTCACGGGGGAATAGTGCTGGTGATTCATAACAACATATTGGTGAAATGAAGGAGTTTCACAGCAGATAATGTCTTATTTAGACGCTGCATCGTTGCCCCAACAACTCCCGTTATATGGATATACGTAGATCACGAGTGGATCTAAATATCTTCCGAAGGACTCCAAGTTACACCAAAGTTGTTCAGGTGAGTAAATGAACGTATTTTATGCTAGAAATAAGGTCCAGGTTGTAAAAAAACAGAACTTTCCCTTTAAAAATGAGCTTGCATGCTTCACTTGCATGTTTTCATTTCTCTCTCTGTGGTTCGTCCTTGCAGGGGGTAACCTGGTCCAGGTTGCAAAAAACAGAACTTCTCCTTTAATCACCTGCTTTGATGAGAAGACTTTCACTGGGGAGCTTGTGCAGCTCAGTCAACATCTGTCCAGCGGAGGCCTGGCAGTACAGCAGCACTCGGTCCAGGGTGTCACTGTCCTCCAGCTGCAGACGACAAACCACAGCCACACCGTAAGACTAAGAACATTTAGAGCTGTGGGAGTGTTTATTCTGTCAGTGTCAGTTTAGCGTCTTTATCTTTGGACGTTACAGGTGTGTTACCCTCACCTGCGATGCCAGCAGGCTTTCGTACGCAAACACAAAGCCTTGGTAAAAACTGAAACAGAGAGTCTGTTGCAACCTGCTGCCTTCAGCCTCACATGTTGAACTCTAAGAGGAAAGGAAGCCACACACCATCAGGACATGGATACACACACTAACACGCATGCATGTACACACAAATGTTTCCTATGCTCACCTTCTTTAGGATTTTTAAAATCAGCTCTTGATGCTCCTCGAGGAAAGAAAACCAGGCCAGGAGTACAGGACCACTCAATCCCTTGTTGTGGCTGTTCTCAACAGCCCACACAACCAGTGAACATCCCTCCAGCACGGCGTGAGCCTCTCGGTCCCTCAGGCCTTCAGGCAGCGCCCTCAAAGCTCGGGCACACTCTGTCAAAGCCTGACCGCTCTCCTCACCCGCCTTCAGCGCTGAATTCACTTTTACTCCACACTTTCCAAGCGACAGAGCTGCACACAGATGGTCAGCACGCTCCCTGACCTTGCTCTCAATTTCGCTCAGGAAGGTGGAGGCCAGATCGTAGTGCCCAGCCTTACAAAGCACCTTAATCACAATTAGCAGCATCTCAGAAATCACACATACACTTTTTGATTTCCTAACACACTGCTCCGACCCGTCATCGTCCTGCTCGCAGCATCTGTTGAAAAGCAAGCGCACTTCCTGGAGAAGACAGGAAGCATCCTCTACGGTTACGCTTCCAGAGCTGCTCTCAAATTCAGCCACGGCATCTTCTGTGTAAATGGGAGCTTTGGAGAAAGAGGGAGTTGCACTGTCTGCGTCCAACAGCAGGAGGAAGCTCAGAGCTTGCATCTGGCAGCTGAATTTGTCCCGGGGATTCAGACGTTTCTTGTCTTTGGCAGCAGATAGTCCAGTCCAGAGCACTGAGAAGCAGCTCCGCAGAAGAACATGGTAGTCCTCAGCCTATGAACCACACAGTTCTGGTTAATACTGACAGTAATTAAGTAATTATGCAGCTTATATGGTGGGATATATGTTCTTGTTTATGTTAATGGTGATTCATACCTGTTGTGCTGGGGTAAGCCTGCTGTAAAGTAACCCGGCCACATAGCTGCACAGACTGTGAGCTTCTAAGGAGCTCAGCTTCTTCACAATGTGGAAAAGGATCTTTTCCATGTACATTGGACTGCTCTGAGGAACAAGTGCCGCAGAAATATCATAACCATGAAGGGAAAGCTCCACAAGCTTTACCAACTGACCGACATGGTCAGAGTGAAGAGATCCAACTCCGAGCTGATGGTTGCAGGCTCGGATGACTCTGTCACACAGCGTGCGACCCTGAAGGCCCGGACGACTCTTCACATAATTCTGCAAAAAATGTAAACCACATTGCATTTAGTCATTTGATAACAGATGGTTTCATCCAGTAAGATTCAGTGTAGTAGGAACCTTAGTGTAAATAATAACAACTCACAATGATCACCTACTTATGCACATGCACATATTACTAATGTAACACAGCACATGGACCTGGGCTTGCTTTAAAAATGTTAATTAACTCATAGTAATGCTAATAATGATAATAATGATCATGATTTGAAGTTTGTAACAATCATACATGTTAATTTGACACAAAAAAACACATGAAAGAACATAAGAACCAATAAAAGCAATAAGAAATACCGATGATCAATAAATGTAATATAATTATGGATGAGGAGATTTAAAGAAAAACACGAA
Organism: Selene dorsalis; assembly: GCA_900303245.1. NCBI lineage: Eukaryota > Metazoa > Chordata > Actinopteri > Carangiformes > Carangidae > Selene > Selene dorsalis. The sequence goes on along the minus strand of OMNW01030188.1, from coordinate 8,548 downwards.
CAATACTACTGTCAACCTGTGAAAGACTCAATTAATAGCAGGATACGTTTGGAGCTTCCAGGTGCTTTTGGACAGGTAACACTACGGTGACTTCAGATACCTGATATCACTGTCACCTGTAATAATCGATATGAACGTTGTGCTAACCTGTAGCTCTTGTAGCAAATGCTCGGTCTCTTCCACAGAAGCAGTCCGCTTTATGTACTCGTCCACCTTCAGACACTTCATGTCGACAGCTGTAGAAGTCACATTAGTTAGTAAACTGTTTATTTTATTTTAGTTTCAAGCTTCTTCTTCTTCTTCTTCTACTTCTTCTTTCCGAGTCCGGTTAGCCGTTAGCTAACGTTAGCGTCACTGCTCAACTCACTCACTCACAACGTCAACGTTTTCTAAACTTACCTGAAGCGGGAGACCTTCGTAGTCTCTAAGTCTTTATGTCGAGCAGGTAAAATCTAGACTGAACATACTTTTACGTAACTTCACGGCTGCTGATGAACTTCAGTAAAGTGAGGGTTTTAAAAACGTTCAAATCGTTCAACTATCGTGGAAAAAATTGCTCGCGCACTGTTTTTGAACGGCGCTCACTGACCAATCAGAGAGCACATCCGGTTTTACTCGCGGATAAATGGGCCTCTTCTTCTTCGTTGGATTTCCACGGCACTTGGAATCCGGTATGACCCATGACCGCCACCTACCGGTGTCATGTATTCATTACAATGGACCGTTGTAACTACCATTGTCAGTGGTAGTGATTCATTGTTGCTTTCAAAAACCTTTGTATATATACGAAAGAAAATGAAGAAATTTAAAATAATAAAAAAAAAATGCACAAAATAAATAAATATAAAAATCCAAAGATTGATAAAAATATATATATTTTCTCTTTTTTTCCCTATAACTGTGACTCTTACTTTCTTATTTGCAAAAAACATAATTAATTTTTTTCTACCAAGACCTAATATCTGTTCTTTTCCACATCTTTCTCCTTTATAATCAGTGAGAGATTATCGTATAATTATCTTTTTTTTTTTTTTTAATTAGAGACTATAGTGATGAGTAAAAATGGTTGGTAGCGAGGGCACAGGTCCACAGTTCACCACTTGGCTCACTCATTTGGTGCCTCTGGTTGTGGCATTATTATCAGTGGTGAAGGATCCAGGACACACAAAACAAACTGCTTCTCCTATACCTCAGTGGACTAAAAGTATGCGTCACTTTCCTGTTAAATATCAGGCCTGTGGAGGACACACAAAAGATGTGATGTGAATCCTGAATTCTCTTTAAAAATGGGTATGGTAGACAGACTAATATTATATTTTCTTGGAGCTTGGATTGGCTTGGAGATCGTATAAAGCAGGATAAGAAAGAAAAACATAGCGGTATTCAATTTAGTTTGGTAATTTTAGATAAAAATGTGAGTGAGAGTGCAAAAGATGAACCAAAACCACAGTTTTGATGGGAAAAGAGCTTCTGTGATGGTAGAACAGCTCTAACAGAGCAAATACAAACACCTGTGTTAGTTCTTCTGAGTGTTTATTGTGAGACTTGCTTTCTGTGTTGGTGATTACTGTCTTTATTCATAATGCGCTTTTCAGAGACAGGATTTTACAGTCAGGTAATGTCGGTTCCTGATGGCAAGAATAATCATCATACAGAAAGACTACTGCTGAACGAGGCCTTTCTTCTTGATGACGTGTTCCATCGCAGCCTTCTCGGAGGTGTCCAGGCTGGTCTTGTACTTGGCCAGGATTTTCAGGATGGGCCTCAGCCTCAACCACCACTGTGTCTTTGGAATACGATGCCTGCAGGGAAAAAAAAAACACATCGGTGTGAGGAGGAGCGTCGAAATAACAAGAGCAAAAATGAAAGTGTAAGTGTAATATCATTCCTGTTTTCATCTTTTTGTGTACACTTGGTTGCATCAGTTTGGGAAAACATCATATTTTGATGTACAAATATTGCTCCGAATAAGTAACAAGGAAAAAAAAAAACGAACTAAAAAACGAGGAGACAGAAATAAAGACTTACTCAAAGTCGGTCTCTGCTTTAAGATCGTCAAGAGCTGTGAAGACCAAAGCTCTCTTCTTCATGCCCAGCACACAGGCTGTGTCTGGAGAGTTGGCAAATATGCGACCTGGAAACGAACAATGAAACTTTGCATCAGTTGAGTTGAATCACGCAAAAGAAGTACACAAGTCCATGTTGTGTTGACATGTTCAATGGACGCACCGTGTCTGTAGCATTCCTTCAGCTTGTCAGTCAACCAAAGCACGGACTTGATGCCCATCTTGGTTCCAAAGTTCCTGTCAAAAGGACTTGGTGTTCCTCCCTGACGACCGACACATTAATGATAATCAGTTCAGTGGTACGTAATGAACCTGCTGCACAATAAAGAGAGGATCTGCACACACCTGCTGCATGTGTCCAAGTACGTTCTTCCTGCAGTCAAACACGCCCTTTCCCTCCTGTGAGTACAGGTTGAAGATAAAATCTGTGGTGTAGTTTGCGTTGCACTTCTCGTTTCTGAAACAGAGGAAGAGGAAGAGGGACGCTGGATGAGATGTGGAGCCACAAGTGAGCTGCAGAGCGCAAAATGTTGAGATAGTTCAAACCTCAGAATCAGTCCTCTCTTCACCGTGGTCTTCATCTTCTCCACCAGATGCTCCACGTTCACCTGCAGACAAACCATCATCAGCTCATCAGATCCAAACACTCATCCTCCGCTCAGCCTCCCGTCTTTTTACACAATCGTGAGCTCAGACCTCAAGGTCATGAATGTTGAAATGATCCTCGTAGATGTAGGCGGCGTCGGCTCCGGATGCCAGGCCGGCCATGGTTGCCAGGTAACCGCAGTATCCTCCCATGGTCTCAACGATGAACACTCTCCTCTTGGTGCCGGCAGCAGATTGTTTGATCCTGTCGCATGTCTGACACAAAAGGAGGAGAATAACACACCACACGGTTAGAGAAGGACTTGATCGGACGTGGTTTGGACTGTTTTTGTGCACCACGAGAGTTTTTACCATGGTGATGGTGTTGAGGGCCGTGTCAGTGCCCACACTGAAGTCAGACCCAGGAACATTGTTGGAGACAGTAGCAGGAATAACGACGAGGGGAATGCACACTTCCTCATACTTCTCTCTGGCCTGCACCATCTGCAGACCTCCGATAAAGGCCTGATGGAGACATGAAGGACGATGTTACTAACACCATCATTTAGCGGATGCATTTTGTGCTTATGTGAAGGTATGAAACTGTGTATATATCCATGTTCTAGCTGCTGCTGCTCACCTCGAAGCCTCCAATAATGATGAGAGCATGAATGTTGAACTTGGCTATGGACAGACTGATCTCCTCCATGAACTCAGATGGCAGGGATCTTTGTGAAAGGAGAAAACACCATGTTATATGAAAAGCAACACCTGCACTAGACACTGGCTGCATCTCGAACCTCCTTCAGTGAGTGAATGGATGGATACAATTGAAGACATATACAGAATGGAAAAAATCACACACTCACTCAATCTACAGATGGACAAATTTGGTAAAGTGTGGTCAAATTGGATTTCCTTTATTGAGGGGGGGGGGCGACCTAGCCGGAGGGATACGGTGGACTGATCCTTGTTGAGCGGCAAAACATTGGGGTTCTCCCTTGTCTTGGGAAGAGTATGGACCTACTATTGCTGGTTTGGTCTCCCATATGTGTTGATAATTTCATCAGCTTGTGTTTTATTTTTTTTTTTTCCTAATTTACATCCCAATTTTCATGTTTCTTTTGTTCTATGAAGAAAAAAAAAGAAAAAAAAAGTACCTGAACAACACAGGTGTTTTCATCTTGATACCTGATATGTGGTACATGGTTGTCTCTTCATATGTGTATTGTACATGGCATCGAATAAAAATTGTAAATTAAAAAAAAAAAGAAAGAAACACACTTTTGGATGTAGAACGATTCCAGCTTGCTGTAGTCGTCTCCGAATCCCTGCTGCTCCATGAACTTCTTTACGTCCGGGTTGGACTTCCTGCGGGAGGGGAGCGAAAATATTTTAATTAACACGGTCGTCCGGCATTGTGAGAAGAAGTTTTTCCAGCGACAGCTCATCTCACCAGCAGGTGAAGTCCACCTCGTCTCCTCCCAGGTGGACGTAGGCATCGGGGAACACGGAGCTGACCTCGGCGAAGAACTGCTTCATGAAGTCGTAGGTGGTGTTCAGGATGGGGTTGACCGGGCCGAAGCTGCCGGAGGGCTGGGCGCCGGAGTAGCAGGGAGTGAGCAGATCTTTCTGACCTGAGAGAGAGGGAGAGACGAGACGGAGGCCATATTATTACTTTATCACATCACTATATATACCGGCTATAAAAAAAAAAAAAAAAATCTCTCCACCTTAACTCACCTTTGCCCCAGGACTGAGTGTGTCCCGGAGTATCAAACTCTGGGACGACCCGAATGCCTCTCAGACGTGCGAACTCGATCACCATCTTCACATCGGCCGGTGTGTAAACGTGTGTGTACGGGTGGTACGCTCCCTGTGAACAGTGCGATCGATGCAATAGCAATAGCAATAGCAAGTTTATTTGTACAGCACATTTCCGCAACAAGGCAACTCAAAGTGCTTTACAGTACATATTAGGAAAATGAGAACATAAAAGCAACAGTATTTAAGAACAGAAAGAATTAAAACAGGTATAAAAGAAGTAAAACATATAAAATAACAGAATATTATTACAGTGCAGTTAGTTAAAGGCATCAGCGAACATGAAAGTCTTCAGTGTAGATTTAAAGGCACTGAGGGTTTTGGCAGACCTACCAATAATGAGATCCTCTGACAAATACATTATAAAACAACAACAACAACAACAACAACAAGTGTTACCAACCTGCTGACTCAGCTGTGGGAACGTCCGGCTCAGGTAGGGAAAAGATGGGTCGTCCACGATGTGCCAGTGGAAGACATTGAATTTGTTCATCGCCATCGTTGCCTGCATGAACGGACGAATAAAATAATGTTTGTTTGTTTGATTGTTTCAAAACAGTAAATGAAGTTTAAAAACGAGGTTTAAGGACGTACGAGAGTGGACAGGATGACTTTGACAGGCAGGAAGTGACGAGACGTGTCCAGCAGGATTCCTCTGTGGGCGAACCTGGGGAAGTCGCTGATCGAGGTCAGGTTGATGCTTTTCTGGAAAACACACACACACACACACACACACACACACGGGTGAATACAATCGAGTGAAACTTAACTTCCTCGCAGACTCTCTCATGTCGTCCTTCACTTACGGCTCCGTATTCGTCTTCATACACCAACTGGCTGAACGTTTCCAAACCTGAAAACAAAAAAAATAAAACAGGTTGTTAATAATCCTGCGATGTTCTGGAAGTCATTCAATAACTTATACGTTCAATTATTCCTCCTCGTGTCAGCCTGAAGTGAACAATGTATAATGCATTAACAGGTGTGACCTATAGATGAGCAGGTTGAACAGGTTTGATGACCTTTTAACAGAGGTAGACTAACTGTTAGCACATTTTTAAAGCTTTACACCATGCTAATCAAAAAATAAATAAATAAAAATAATAATAATAATCCTGATTATTGATAATGAAGATAAAAGCAGAGTTTGTTGTGAAACAGGAAGTCGTACCGTGCAGCGCTCCCCAGACCTTTGGTGCTTTCAGGACGGCGAACGGCTGATTCACCGTCAGTTCGTCTGTGTGGACGCAAACAAACAAAACAAACAAACAAACAAACAAACAAGTTGTCAACAAAGCTCAGCAGGTGGTGACGTCAGGGTGTTAACGTTCAGTCTAGATTAACCACGTTAATCCTCGTTCCTACGGTCCTGGTAAGTGCAATGAAAAGATGTTTGATCTGTTGAAATCACGTTGCATTAACGAGATGACCACATTTCCCCTTTTTATATTTAAAATCTGAATTTACATAGAAACTGATGACGTCAGTTGAGGTCAACGTTTCCTTGTCTGGGTCTGGAGTGGATTCACCACCTCAACACTGTCCAGCACTCACAAGCCTAGTGGTTATTTTATTTATTAATATCATCATCATCATCATTATATTCGCATCATGTTTTTATTGGATTGCACATTAAAACCACAAAAAACGAGCTGATGGAGCAAAGAAACGACCTCAACACTGATCAGCAGATACGTACAGAGAGATAAAAACATGCAACTTCCTTTTCTGCAGAAGCCGTGGGGGGAGAAATCATATAAAGCTGAAAAATGCCCCATGTGACTTTTATTATATATCATATCATATCACATTACTGGATTGTTACTTGTGATGCATTCATGTGTCAGCAGGATTTTACTGTTTCACCTTCGACACAAAGTTTAATAAAGTAATTTCTAAGCTATATAAGTAAATCCTCCTTCAGTCAGGTGTTTGCTGTATGAATTTTAACGTGGTGGTGGTGGTGGCCATCTTTTCTCATGATGACTAGATCCTTAATAACGTCCACACACACACACACATATACGAGTATGTTTCGACTGTAGAAAATCATGAATTTTCCCCATTTTTCAACCCTAAAAAGTGAAGAAAACTTGTTATATTATAAGTGTTCGGTGATGTGTATTTTGATACCTGAACCAAACATGTTATGTTCAGTAAATGCAGCATACACAGGTACAGCATTTTAAAAGGTAGTATGAATTGAATTAAAACAACATATTCACACAAAATAAAACAATAATGAAAGAGAAGATGGTAAACATTAATCATTAAGCAGCTTCATCAACAACAGGTTTTTTCAGAGAGGAAGAGACTCACATGACTCATCAGATGTCACACCGGGGAAACCGTCGCACTCAGAGTCAGGTGATGTGACCCACACCTGCAGCTCCGTCAGCTCCAGCGGGCCGCTCCGCCACCCTTTGCTCGGCTTCTGCTTTCTACCATCGCCAAACATGTACTCATAATGCCTGCAGACAGAGAGACGGGACAGGTGGGGTTCAGCGGGGGTTCATTCATGTTGCCGCGTTGGTCCCTGAACGCAGCACGGCGCGTTTGTTTTGATGCTTAAAAAACCGAACTAACTCACCTCCTGTAGGCGTTTTGCAGGAGGCTGCAGCTCGGTCCGGCGGAAGACTCTTTGGCGTCGACTATTTTAAAGCTAAAGCCGGATAACTTGAAGGAAATCTCCGTGGTTTTCACTTTCTGCGGAAGAGGCCACAGGGAGCCGTATTTTGAAGGCTCGGCAACGAGCTGGACTTCTTCTTCTTCTTCTAAATCTTCTCCTCCTTCTAAATCTTCGCTGTAGTCGATGTAGTTTTGCTGTTTTCCCAGGCACAAGCCCAGGACCACGAACAGCACGGTGAACTTTAGAGTAGTGGTCATGTTGAATGAAGAGCAGTGTAGTCACAAGACCTGGAAGAGAGCAGACAGCAGCGTTATCCTGAGGGAGCGAGGGGCGGGGCTTCCCGAGGCGGAAGTCCAACATTTAAAGGGGACGCGTCACTGTTTTTTTTTTTGTTTTGTTTTTTCCAAGTAGCTGCAGCGTGGTTTAAATGTTGGATTCAGGTGTACTTAAAGTCCAAAAGGCAAGTATTTGAGAACGAAAATAAAACACATCATTGTCATCAGCTACAATAGACAGATTTTTTTATTTTTTTTTTATTTTTAAAGCAGAGTATTAAAGGAGAAGTTCCTTTTTTTGCAACCTGGACCTTATTTCTAGCATAAAATACGTTCATTTACTCACCCGAACAACTTTGGTGTAACTTGGGGTCCTTCGGAAGATATTTAGATCCACTCGCGATCTACGTATATACATATAACGGGAGTTGTTGGGGCAACGATGCAGCGTCTAAATAAGACATTATCTGCTGTGGAACTCCTTCATTTCACCAATATGTTGTTATGAATCACCAGCACTATTCCCCCGTGAGCTCGGAGCGGCTCGGAGTTGTGTTGTTGTTGTCATCCGGGGTTTTTTACACGGCTTTTCACTGACCTACGACTTCGGCAGTGGCACGGAAGTGACGTCATCGTCATATTTTATGCTAGAAATAAGGTCCAGGTTGCAAAAAAACAGAACTTTAAGCCAGCAGGGGAGACAACTGAGAATTTATTTTCAGTTTTATATACTGAATATACAGTGACTTTGAAAATAAGAGATATACAGTTTTGATTAAGTGAGTAGAAGCCTGAGCTGTCATACATAACACAACGCGTATCATATTAACCAAATTGGATGTTACAGGTGTGTGTGGCTCGTCCACAAAATCCAACACTGTTCATGAACTCGTATGTGAAGTGGATGTGTGGATGTGTGTGTGTGTGTGTAAAATAAGACAGCATCACAGAGTGTCGTCACAGAGATTCAGGACATGTTAAGTTATGAAAACTATCTCAGGAAACAGCAAAAACTCCTAAGAAACATCCCTCGAGTCCGCTCAGGTTTTCTTTCTGATGGTGACGTTATAAGTAGAACTGCAGCTTCTTCTCTATCGTCTTGCAGCCGCTGGCAGCAAAGACTTTTTCCTCTTTGGGGTAGTAGATTAAATCTTTGGCCAGTTTGTCCG
>OMNW01030067.1:18453-31083 GCA_900303245.1 Selene dorsalis | reverse complement strand
ATGATGGGGAGATAAATAAAACAGCAAATTTACATTCAAGTCACATGGAAGCAAGTCAGAACGCAGGAGAACTATTAAAGTCGATGCAACTAACAGTAAGAGAAATGGAACAAATCAAAAGTCTTCACTTAATTGCATGCAGAGATAGACTGTCTGTCTGTTCAAGGACTGCGAATCTTGCCAGGGAATTACGCGGATGTGTGCGTGTCTCCTGAGCGGGACATATTTAATATCCTCTCCTGAAGAGAGCAAGCTGAATGATGAAAGGTTTATCAACAACTGCTTTTATTCATCAGATGCTTACAGCCTATTTCCATTCAGGATTGCGGACGCACACTTATTGCCAAGGATCTTACTAAAGGCCGTCCCTCAGAGCACTGGAGCGAATATACTGTACATCAATAAAAAATGCAAGTGCTGCTGCATCAGATTTTTAAATATGCTGGTAAGCAGTCTGATATGCTGGGTCTCCAGGCGAGAAGTGTCCTGAGACTTCCTGTCCTGTCATGCACGGTGACCTAATGGTCTGCAGAGCTGTGTCTGGAGCACAGATATTGTTTCTAGTTTTGCCTTTCCCTCACCTCTGTGTCTAAAAAGTTGCCTCTACGCGACCCTCTAAAATTGATTCACTCCCACTGTGTGCTGCCTCTTTATCCCCATCCAGATGAACAACTGTTGCAGCTGTGGCCAGCGGAGCTCAGAAATGAATGCCCCCCATTTAAAGATTATTCTCCTATCAGCCAGCCGTGCATTGACTGAGCGTCTCGCCATGTAAAGGAATGCCACTGCCTGTCCCTGATTAGAGGCGTATCGCACCGCGCGCTCCCATTGCAGGGCAATAAAATGTAATATACCGAGCTGTCACTCACATGGTTATATCCTGCTAAGAGAATATGGAACTGGCAGTTTAAACACAGAAAGATAAGCAGGCTGTAATATTGCAGGTGTGGCAAGTTCTTTAACAGGTGCTGAAAAATGCGTAGTAACCCTGTCCCTTGTGAAGAAGTAATGTTTCCATCCAAGGAGACTGTGTACTTAAACCTGCAGATAAAGTAAAGCTTTAAATCTTGAAGAATAAACAGAAACACATCAGCTGTGGTGGACAGTTTAACCTTTGTGCTCTGTGTTAGACCTGCAGACAAAGACTTGGCTAATTAGACCGCCAGTCAAACTGGGCCATGCTGGGACTTCAGCATCGTTGCCAATCTCTACATTCAGCTGTCCTCTGGTAAGCATATTTCATAAACATTGTGTAAACAAAATCTCTGTCTCCTGTAATCAGAGGAGGGGATTAGTAGATTTCCACGGCTGGATTTCTCCTGGAAAACATCTGATTCTTCCTTATGTAAACAAGTGGCTCAGTTGCTTATCAGGAAGACTTAAGACAGCAGAGAGGCTGTAGTTAATGTATTAAATATGATGCCATCCAAAGTTCATCTAAAACCAGACCGAACTTATAACTACATGTGAAGTCGATACCAAATTTGTGCTGTTTTACCTGTTTTACCTGATCCATATTTTTCAATGAACAAAACAGACTAGTTGTAGCCTATTTCCAGCTCTACCATACCCATGTTAAACAACATATTGATCACAATAACAATGACAAACTATGTGTGGTTACATAGGAACCTGAAACACGAAGAAAGATGAACAACAACCGTGGTCAAAGTATTGTTACCTTTTATTTCAGTGACCTCCCAGCACCCAGATGTTTATTTTCTTTCACGAACAGCACCAACCTTCATCGAGTTTGGTCTGTAAATGTTCCAGTTATAAAACTGTACTTATATAATCATTATTCGCCCAGTTTACTGTCTGCTTCAGAAGAGGCCAGCATTTCCTCTCACTAATTTTACAAGTGTTTACCAGGATTTGATACCAAACACGTTTTACATTTACATTTGTACATTTAGCAGCTGCTTTTATCCCAAGCATCTTCAATAGAGGACAACACTAAAGCTTGAGTGCAGCAGGAGACCCTGGTTCAAGTGCTACATGAATTCAAGCAGGTCAGGTAAAGAAGTTCATGTAAACGCTGCTTAGTGAAACGTGCAAGAAAACAGATTAACTGGTAAATAAGAGTTCTTTAAGACTCTAGATACACAAAACACAATTTGGAGAAAGCGTTTGATGAGCGCGGTGAAAGGCTAAAATTTAGGAAACATATAAGTCGTTCATATAAAAATAATGAAGACAGCAAATGTCTAAACTAAGACATGTAACGGAGTCCTCCAGCTTGATTTTAGTTGAAGTCAGACTCTCCGCCAGTAAACAGTGGCTTTCACCCAATTAAACGGCTTGCCAGCTCAGCCAGGCTGGGTGAGGATAACTGTAATTAGTAACAAATTGGCCAATGAAGTAATTGACAATTTAAACACCCCCCTGGGGCATCTAATACACAAATACAGCACATACAAATACACAAGACTGTCAAAACAGCCAATTAACGGCGAATCACAACATGTTTTAAAGATTTTTTTGACATAAAAACTTAAGAAATCATTCCTTATAGAGGATTTGACAACTGTGAGAGTTAAGTGAAATAAATAACAAAATACAGAAACACCGCTCCCTAAAAATGTAATACTGTGTCTGCTAATATAAGACAGGCAACAAGTGGCAGCCTGAAAACCTCCTCAATACACCGCGCTCTGGTCCATCAGCCTCAGCGCCCATAGAAATGTGACCTGCTGTGTTCCTCCTGTACTGTACATAAAGACTGATGATGTGAGACGAGGTATTACAGACGATGAACAGAGAAAAGGGAGAGCTGGAGCGATGTGACACCAGTGATCTTCAGCACAGTGTACAACTTCTAACATTTATTTTATGTCAGTAATAACCGTTATCTGTTCTGGGCTCATATAGAGAAACTGGCGCATTAAATAAATTTTTTGATGTGGTTCGGTATTTAAAGTGAAAGCTGCCAGACCTGAAACTCCCCCCTGGTTTTTTCATATACAGTAGGAACATAAAAAGATGTATTGCAGGTCACTGCCACAGACAGACCTTTTGTTAAAGACGCTCCTCCCATGGGATGTGCACCATGCAGACAGCTATACACTGGTATTTTCTCTTTGTTAATAAAGCTTCATTTTTGGAAAAGAGAGCAAATAATAAACCAATAACTGCTTCTAGGAATTTTGTCTTATATTTGTGGGAGATCATGAGTTTAGTATTCTGTCCTGAGCTGGATTAAAATCCTTGGAAATTTAAATCTATCTATAAATTTAAATCTGTATTTATGTCTCATGATCGGACTGACTGTTAGGGATGGACATCTTCTTAGTACTCTCATTACATTTGGAATGAGTACTTGATTACTCTAATAGACTCATGTCCAACTGGAAAACACAATCTTATCGTTGGTTCTACTTATGACATGAACCTCTGAGACCAAGTCTACTGTTCAGCTGTCGGAGCTCATCACTGTCTAATGCTTTCATATTTAATTACGTTATAAATGATGACACACAGATTCCCAGTCTGCTGCATAGCTGCTTGAAAATGAATATAATCAGGGATTATAATCCACACGTCATATTTTTAGAGTTAGGTTAATACCTGCTCTTAAAGCAGCAGTTCCACTTCATGTCCTCATCTTTCCCTCTTAGACATTTTCTAATGCTTCCTATTTTATACGCTGTCACACATCTGGTTTGAGAGGAAGTCTCTGTTTCTATGTTCCCCTGTGTGTCTCCAGGAGCATCCTGTTGTCTGTTCCTGCCTGAATTCCTGTGTCTCCCTGTAAGTTTTTTTTTCTTTCATAAAATATCTTTCACCTGCCATAGTGTCCGCCTGTGGGTCCTCCTCTCTTTGCTGCTCTTCAGCAGTTTTGACACACAGTTGTCTAAATACATTTCAGGTGTCAGGTGTGGACACTGACTCCATGCACAAGTTGAAGAAAATCAAAGTGAGCCACAAACTCTGTCTTGGCACCTGAACCTGCAAAACTCTGGTACGGTAAACTTCAGATTTTCATTTTTGATAATATTAGTCATTATTTTTTTTTCTGCAAATGCCATAGAGTTGGATCGAACCATTTCCACAATAGATTCAAGTTGTCCTTACAGGAAACAGGTCATGAAACCCATCTTCATTATCTTCATTTCTTGGCACTAATAATATATTTTGAAGAGAAAGGTCAAGATCTTACAGCATCATAGAGAGAAAATCCAACATATTCCACCAGGAGTAAAATTTTTCTTTATATCAAAGCCGTTTTAAGTGACTACAGATGCAAACCAACAGTAGGAAAGTACAGTGAAACCCTGACATCAGACATGTGGGTTGATATCAGTGTCATAGACAGACTGTCTCTGTGCATGATGGGATGCACTGGTTGAAGACAACTGATTTCATGGACGTGCATCGCTCCTGCACATGTTTCAGTCGACTCCCAAATCTGTCAGGGTTTTTTCAGCAGGTCAAGTATTTCACTAAATGTTCTCGAAACCCACTTGGCTGCACCTGTTCATGCAGAGTGACCCTCGGTGACACGCAGATCTCTTTACAGCTCACTTCACATTTTATCGGAGGTCTGGGGAACACGAGCAGACCGCTACACTTGCTCTGTTTGCTGCGACCGCTGAGGCAAAGGGACAGGAAATCATTGACATCAAAACAACTCCGGCAAAGGTCAGTCAAATCAGGGAAATTAAATTAGTCACCTTGAGAAGAAGCAGAAACCCATGGACAGATGTGGGGGATGGGACGGGAGGCGGAGACAGTAAACTCTACGTAAAGGAATGGACGTGTGTGTGTGTGTGGGTGTTTGTGTGTGTGTGTGTGTGTTAAGGTGTGTAATTGGGCCATTCCCACTTCTTAATTAACATGACAAGAAAATAAAGGATTAAAATGATTAAATACAGCCGTTCGCTTACCTTTGGTAGACGATGAAAAGGAAATCTAGCCCATCACCTCTTCTGTTGTGTTGCGACTCATGAAATGAGAGATTCTTCAGTAACCAGATATTATTATAAGTGTTATTAGTTGATATTTTTCGTAATAGATCAACCACAACCACAGCAACACAACAATGATAACCCCACACTCACTTCTAAAATGACTGGCTGTATAGCTGATAGATGGAATTGATAATGACTTACTAATTGGAACATTTACACATAAAACATAAAATCAAGACATTTGGAATCAAACACCTGACTCAACGCGATGTTTTCACCAGTTAATTAGAAACACTAATGTGTCACAAAAACATTACTGATGTGCTTCAGACTAAACTGTAGACAAGGCCACTGGAGGCTGCAGTTAATAAAGCTGTATTGATTTCATGTGGAAGTGTAATGGGTTTGAAATAATGTAGTTAGTGAGTTTAATATTTGTTATTAATGGGCCGAACAATCTGTCACTCAGTTTTAATTGCCGACATTACAGGACAGTATGATAACACTGTTTTCCAAGTTCAGTGTTGGGGATTAAATTAGATTTGATGATTTCACATAAGAGACCAGGTTTGTTTCTGAGTTTTAGTGAGTCTGCTGAGAAGCTGTTCTTATTTAGAAATAAATGATTTCATGACAAAAAAAGAGCTTCATGTGCTTCATCATCACTCTGTATGTACATACAGCTGTGGTGCTGAATATGAAGGTGTGTTTATGAAAGCTGGTGCTGACAGTTGCATATGACCAAAGGTCTGAAATTATATTCAATTGCTCAGAACCAATTTTACATAACAATCTAAACATTTAAAGGTGCAAAGTGCAGCAGTTTGTGTTTCTTAGAAACTTAATCCACATCACAGTTGCCTCCTGCTCCACAGCATCGCACTGTTTGATTTGAAGAGCCAGAGGAGGAGTGAGAGACTGCTGAAAAGCTCCTACTGTTACTGCCTGCTCCAGATTGAATCTTTCTAGAAGAATAGAGACATTTTCAGCCTTTGATAAAAAGCCGGTATACATTTGATCAGGGCCACTGATGTCAAGTGTGCGCACACACATACACACACAGAAATTATCTACAGTATAGCTGTGACTATTTTTCCAATAATGCAGTGGGCCTTGGTGGGTGTGGACAAACACCCTGCCTGGAGATACTGTTGAAAGCTCCTGAAAACAGTGACACTGAACCAGAACAGAAAAGTTGCATCATGTAAAACCAAATCAATGAGCTCAAAAGACAGAGAAACACAGAGAAGTTGAAGCAAACTGCAGGCTTGATAATTCTCCAGCTGTTTTTCAATTCAGGGGCCCCATCCTTCAGAGGACACAGTCTACGAGTGTGTGGCCCTTCGTCTCCGTCGTAGACTGCAGAGTCCTAGCTGAAGTAAGAAGGTCTGATTAACGGAGGATTTCTATTGTCTGCTGTTCCTGTTGCTATGCAGAGGTCACCTCCTGACACTTAACAACCTTTACAGCACAATAACCTGAGGCCCTATGATGTAACAGTTAGTGTCGATCAGTGAAAATAAAATCTTTTGTCATTAAAATGCCACTCATAAGTTATAAAGTCAGTCACTGACGTGAGTGCCACACTCAGACAAAATATCTGTCAGGACACTCTGACTTCCCTTGTTCTGTTGACCGCACACAGCTGCGATGTTTTTGAAAGGGAAAATGCCAGCATGATTTCACATCGATTTATCGCACAAACAAAGGGTCACTGAGAGTGTGCTGAAGTCGAGCCGTCTGTGATTTTCTTCTGTGTGGTGCCACGGTAATCCTCTGAAAGAAGGGGCTCTTCCTGGAGGGACACATTCCCCATGTAGTTAAAAAAGAGCTTGATCCAGCGCAGTGTTTTCTTATTATACTAGAGAGAACAGAGAGAAAAAGAGAGGGGTGAAGCTCAGCCGATTATTTACAGCTTATTAGCCAGATGCAGTGGGGCATTACTTAACTCCATGCTGTGTGGCTTGCCATTTTGACTGCATCCAGGGACCCCACAGCAGAATCCTGTCATCTACAGCACATTATACATCTTTGCACTTTCTTCCAGGCAATGTGGCAAACTCTTTACTGACTCTCCAGGGACGGAGAATGACCAACTTTAACTAAATGTCCTGTGCAGTGGCCCAGAGTAGCCATTTAGGAATGCAGTGTAATGTTCCCCGTGGCACAAACTGCTTCGCCAATTAGAGGTCAGTATGGAGGTATTTCTGCAGAGCGCCGCCTTAGATAGATGAAGTCATTGTTTGGGGGACGAGCACAAAGCAAAATGAAGAGTCATGGCTCGCTGCATCCCCGAGTGTGACTGTTAGAAAGCTGAAAGTAAAGGTGAAAGCTTTTCCAGCACTTTGCTTTCAGGAAAAAATCGGCTACTTCACACCCAAAGTGTTGGCATCAGACAGATGGAGTTAAATCTGGGTAAGGACACAGGGCTGTTTCCCTTGTGGGACACTTGATGCTCACATGCCACAAAAATCCTAAAACATAAGTACAGTAGCTTTGAATCAGTCCATTGGTTGCTATGATACGTGAAAACGTGTGTTTTTAGGTGGACGGTTGCACTTTGTTTACTCTGCCTCAGGACATCGGCTACATTTGCCCCGGGCCCACACAGTCGTCACAGCTGGTTCAAATAAGACATCAGAACTAGCAAAGGCAACACTGTACATTTTCACTTTTACTACTTTAGGTCAGTTTTGTGTAACACTGAGCTCATGTTACACTGATAAGACCAACATTCAACTCCAGCAATAAGAGTTATGAGACTATTTTTAAAAGGTCACGTCAGGTAGTGGGTGTTTTCTAGTCCTCTTTAATTATTAAAGAGTTACAAAACAAAAGTCCAGGTGGTTGAGTTAATATTTCAAAGCAGTGTAGGTACCATGTCTCACTTTGGGATCTAAGTCTGAAGAAGAAAACTTTTAACAGACAATTTCAGGTAGGAATTAGCAGCTCGAGCTTGATACATACCATGGTAAAGAGAAAACATCATCATTTTGGACATGCAGTTCATGGCAATACTGACAGTACAGCAATGGACCCTGTAGGTTGAGACCCTTTGTTCTGAATCTGAAGTGCAAATAGAAAATGTGAACACAGAGACTGGATTAACAAATTAGTTCCAGAGTATGGCAGATTATTTAAAATAACACATTCAGAGTGCAGGGGTGGTTTGTGCAGTGGGCACATTCACGTCCATAGACTTGAATTATTCATTTAAAATTTAAACAGCATGTGTGACTCTCAGCTAAAGAGACCCGAGGAACAAAACTCCCCCTCCTTCATCTCGTCTATGCATCCAGGCTCTATAGCAGCTACTTCTATTCAGCATATCTGAATCATGTGGCACAAAATCCTTTATCTGTCCACTTTAGGGCTTTAATTTCACAATGCCATTTCAACTGGAGGAGGCTGTGGACAGATCAATGTGCGCAATTAGACACACAGAGCCTTGCAATTAGCAGTTCTGCTAATGTGCTTGCATGGATTTTCTGATTTGGTTGGGGGAAAGCAATACTGTACAACTAAATCTCCCACCACCTGTCCTCAGTCACTGTCTCCTTGACAGAAGTCTAAAGCACCTCTGATTCACCCATGCACTGAAGGAGCATGACTTCCTTTTTCGCTAACTTCTCAATCCTCCCAAGGCTTCAAGTTAAGCCTTTATGTACTAACCTTTTTTTGCCATTGCACTATAGTTAGTGACTCCGAAAATTGTATCATCTACCATCTGCTGTGGCCTAGAGTCACTCCTTTCAAGCCCCCAAACCCTCCGAGAGTCCTACAGAACATGGACACAGAAGTTAAAAAGGGTAATAACCAAGGAATGAATGGGCGCAAAGAACGAAGGATTAAAAGATGAAATTTGTCTTCATGAACTCTTGCTTTAGATTCCATCTGACCTTTGTAATTTTGCAGCTGTTGTTGACAGCAAAAGATGGAAGATGCAGCTGCAGCACACTCTCAACCACAACATCCTGCCTAAACAAAGCCGTTAGTGTGGGCCAAGGGACAATACTACGTGTCATGTCTCAAAATACCTAACGTTAGGTTGAAATATATTTGGTAGTTTGGTTTATTTTGGTTTATTGGTAGTATAGTTTGGTTTTTTTCTGTTAGCTGAGTAAGCTGTGTAACATGGACCTCTTAATATACGAAGCATCTGGTGGTAATTTAATAGGGGCTACGCATTTATTTGTTTCGTGTCTCATGTTTGATGTAGTTGCATTTAAGCCAGCAGCGCCTCGCCTTGCCTCACCTCTACAACACATAGATCAACACTTTGTATGATGGTTTGGCTCTAAATTCTTCTGCCCTCGACTCAAATTTCACAGTGAATGTAAAATTAGCGGCTTACAGCCAAATCTAAGCAGAAAGACACACACAAAACACTTTCATCATGGGTTCGAAAAGAGCGCGAAATCAACCAGATCCAAAGTAGTCTTAATTAAATGTGCCAGAAAATGTAACTTTAGAGCCATCAAATCTAAATTTCTCAACTTAAACTAAATCAAATCAAATTTAATTAACCTCCTTACTTCAGTCTGTTAAAGCAGTGTATTCATCTTAACATTGGCTCACATTTAAATCACAGCAAAGGCATTCAACAAATGCCCTTAACCCATCCCAGTATCTCAAGAACTGTAAATTAGCTTTTGTCATTCTAACTCTAATCAGGCTGATTAATGCTCAATCAAAAAGTTAAACACTACTAAACATTTAACACACTTAATCTTATTTGATTTTGTTGAAGCAGCACATGCATATGAACTAATTTGAAGTTGCCTGTGCTGTTGCTGCTGTTTTAGTTTGAATTAGGTCTCTCCTCCACCCACACCCACAAACCTATTTGTCCCTTTATTGGAGTCAGGCTCTACCAACAGTCTATTTGTAGCCTCAAAACAGCTCCTCAGAAACCTGTTGGTGAGATAAAGTAGTTGATCTCCATCTTTATGTACAGTTTATGTTTGAAAGAGTGATATAAGATAAAAACAAACATGTGCATACAAAGTAACAGCCTCCGAGTCCCCCTAAGAAGTGTGACACTGATGAGAGCAGTCAGAGGAAAACCAAAACGATGAGCTGAAAGTCACTATGAAACTTCATTGAACTGACATTCATTGTCATTTAGAGATTCATTACTACAAGAAAGATTTTCGTCTCTTTATGACAAATGTGAATACAGCACCTTCAAAGACAGGTTTGTTTTGTATATGTCAGCAGCTCCTGCAGGCAGAGCCAGCCAGGTTTCATTTGAGATAAATGAAGCTGACCATCTAATACCTGAGTGCCAGTATTGGTGAGCTATACTCTAACCCCGTCCTTTAATATCTATACCAGGGTCTCTGTGTGTATGTGTCTGTGTCTATCTGTCCAGATAAACCCTCCACTGACACACACTAACACCAAAGGTTTTCTCTTCCCCTGTCTTGCCCTCTGCAGAAGATGCACAGTACCTTAACAGAAAGTGAATACAGCCTTCTGTCCCTCTGAAAGAGCATTGATTTTTACTTTGCAGCACCCAAGGTCAGTGCAGAGAACAAGCCGGGAGGATCTTATCACCTCAGAAGTACAGGTCTTTCTCTCAGTCTATTTACTGAAGGGAAAATAAACACAAATGAAGTCGAGAACACAGCTGTCTGACTTTAGCAGAGAAAGAAATAACAAATTGTTTCAACTTTGGTTTTAAAAGAAAACTAAACAGTTTGTCAAGATGCCACATGTCTCTTTCTTTTATGGGCTCTGCTGTTTTCAGATTGCTCCATGCCCGTTTATCTACTCATAACCCCTGACTTAACACCCACTCGGCTGTTCGTGATACTACATGCTTATACAACAAAAGGCTCCGTGCGTGTGCACTTTCTCACAGGCAGTAAACAAGTCATGGGCCTGATCACCGCTGGTGACACTGCTTCCAAATGAATTCTTTCCCACTGAACAACTTAAATTTGGCCCAAAGTCCATGAGCTGAATTCAAACTGACAGCAGAAGACGGGAGGTATCGCTGCATCAAAGGAACGAAGAGGATGCAAATCAACCAAACACAGACATTACTCATTACACGGTTGTGTTGCTGTGGTTGTTTTTATGGAGAATCCCCTGACGAATCATCATCCTTATGTTTTTTGGAGCAAAATTAGCACATAAAAAACATGCATGTGTTGGATTTAACAAACTATTAGTCCAAGTTTTGTTTGTGTCTATATATAGATCAAATGAAGATGTGACAGGCTGGATGTAGTCTGTAAATTTTATCCCACTGAAACGGACAGAGCCTGAGATTGTTAACAGGTATATGAATTTGAGCCAACCCACACTATTTAACTTCATAGTTCAACAATTTGAAAAGTGTCTCTATTTGCTCTCGGTGAGAGTTCGATGAGACAACAGAGAAAAGTGTCGAACATTCATCAAGTGAAAGCTGCGCCACAAAAAGTCGACCTCTCATGGCAAACACCGTCCGCATTTGCATGAATTTAACTGAATTTCCAACTCTTCTTCTGCTCTTTTGCCCCGCGTTGCGTGCTCGCTTTGCAACACAAGTGAATTACCTTCTTCTCAAAGAAAAGGGAACTGAGGCAGAATTGATTTCTCAGTGGTCTGCAGTTGGTGTGAATAACTGATGAGCTATAGTCAGACTCCTCTCTACGAACCTGTGTCTGCATATATATTTGTCCCTCCACAATTCAATTCATGCATTAATGGGGGAAGTTACATTAGAGAGCTGGTTGCATGTGAAATTATGATTCTAAAATCAAAAAGTTGAAAAATAATGTCCATATCTCCAGCAAAATGATTTGACTTGAAGTTGAATATACATTTACCGGTAGAAATCACTGTGTAGACAGATGGACCTGTTCTTGTGTGGCTCTTCGGTGCACTGAGCACATTCTACTTTATTCACTGTGCTCAGTGGATTAGTGTGTGTGGAGGTTGTGTTTTGAGCCTTTGGACTCTTGCCATGTTGGTGGCACAGCTCCAGAAAAGGTTGAGAGTGTGGCTCGGGCAGACACTTTGGTCCAGACTGAAATATCTCAACTGGATGGGCTGCTGTGAAATTTTGTACCGATGTTTAAAGT
Source organism: Selene dorsalis (assembly GCA_900303245.1). NCBI lineage: Eukaryota > Metazoa > Chordata > Actinopteri > Carangiformes > Carangidae > Selene > Selene dorsalis. The sequence continues at coordinate 19,097 of OMNW01030067.1, read as the reverse complement.
ACACAGAGGAAGAAGCCGAAAATCTAAGAAAAATATTAATTTCAAGCAGCATGACTTCCTCTGTTATTTGTGGCATCCTAATGGGACTAATCCAGCATCTCCTCATTTATGTACTTATCAGATAACCTCCATTAACAAACAGACAATATTTCCATTTTACAAATTGCACAGTGGGTTTGTCATGGAGTCAGCATAATACCCCCCCTGACGCCGCCATAACGACTGTCATATGCAGGTTGTACTTACTTAGTAATTTAATCTAATTGCAGTGTAATGTAACTGATACTAGGGGAAGTGAGTCTGCAGGGAAAGGGATGTAATTAATGAATTGATTACCGGGAGATGTAGATTGACAGGGCGTGATTCAGCGAAGTGATTGGCTGAGGTCACCGAGAGGAGGTGGGTTTGGGAGAGGTGTGTGTGTGTGTGTGTGTGTATTGACTGCTTGGCAATGCAGATGTGATCTTTTGTCAAGACTGACACTGGGTACAACCTGTCAACATTACTGTACAGAAAGATCTGGGTTTGACCTTCTGACCTGTAATGAGTCGTAAACATCAGGCTTAGGTTTAGACTTAGACGTTATTGTTCCCATGAGGAAATTCTTTTCCACAGCACCGTCTCCATTCCACAGACTATGTCCA
>OMNW01030067.1:3924-18433 GCA_900303245.1 Selene dorsalis | reverse complement strand
GAAGTGAGTCTGCAGGGAAAGGGATGTAATTAATGAATTGATTACCGGGAGATGTAGATTGACAGGGCGTGATTCAGCGAAGTGATTGGCTGAGGTCACCGAGAGGAGGTGGGTTTGGGAGAGGTGTGTGTGTGTGTGTGTGTGAGGGGGGTTTATGTGTGGTGGTTTGCGGACTGTGCAAACAAGAAGAATGAAAATGCCTGAGGCAAGAAATTTCGCTCTGGCCATTGTTATAACTCTTCCACTGATAAGTACTGGCACACACTGTGTTCATATAGGGAGATGCCAAAGCATGGAAGTAGATAACACGCGCTTGGAAAAAGGCATCCAGATGGATCCATGCGTGAAACTGTCTTTTGGGTTAGATGAATTATGTTTGCCGTGAGAAACAGATGAATACTGGGGTGAATAGGAGGTGGAAAGTGTGCTATGATACACCGGCATTCATAGAGGTGAGTTCTGTCTCTGGGAGTGAGATATCAAAGTAGGCTGGTATTGATCCCTGGGAACAATCAATATGAGGCCATTGCACCTGAGTATTTGTTGCTCAGCAGTCTGCCTACCTCTGAATAGGTGATCATGACACTGAAACCTGAAGGCGTGTGCATGTGCGTGTGCTCGTATATATTCTGTACAGTATGTGCGTCAGATCACTGAGGTGTCCTGATGGCCTCTGCATATTTAAGTGTGCAGGTGTGTGTGTGTGTGTGTGTGTTTGTGTGTGTTGCAGCAGCTGACAGGTCCAGTAACACTGACAGGACGCAGGCGATTCCCATGAGGCCGTGCGTGCTGACAGCAGCTGGCCATGAAGAACATCTGCTGATGGACTCCCAGCACAAAGAGCCAGCACAGTGTCTCCCTTCATCTCTCCATTGCCTTTCAGATCTCTTCACTTTCTCACTTGGTGGGTTTTTTTTTTCACTTTCTTTCTTTTGTTACTGATACAGCCTTCCACTTCCACTGTTTCTCTCCCTTCAGTGTGAAAAACAGCCCTTATCTACATTCAGGACTCACACACACACACACCATGAATCCTATGATTCAGTCTCCACACTCAACTCCTGGACCTTGAGGGACAGGGGGAAGAAGACAGAGAAAGCTGGTTATCGATTTTTATACACAACAGCCCTCATTGTCCAAAGTGATTGGGCTTCCTCCCGTCCTGCCACACCTGACCGGCCCTCGCCTCCACTGACTGCTCTCTCCTCCGTCTCTTGAGCCTTCAGCGTTCTGAATCTCTGGATTCACTCAAGATGTCCAAGGCACAAAGTAGGTGCTGGCACATATACCCAGACATACTCAGGCTCTCCTCTGCCCTTCCTGAGACCTGATCATTATCCCGATCTGTTGTATGTGACTACGATTTAGATGTGCAAACAGGAGTTGGCCAAGTTTAATTAAAGAGGATGAGCTGTGCATATCTGTGCAAATATGTGGCTCTTTTTAAAATCCCACACTCATCTGAGAGTGAGGAGGCATGTTTAAAGGAGTGAATTCAAAGGCAGTGTCTGAGACTGGATGGTAGAATAAGGTGTGTGTGTTTGTGTGTGTGTGCGTACACATGTGAATGTACAGAAGTTGTGTCCACTCCCTTGTATCTGTTCATTTTCAGACAGCAGAAGTGTGTGAACTCATCTCAGTGAAACTGTCCATATTGAACGATTCTGGACTTCATGATTCTATGTCCACTGTAAGGGTTTAGTGTCCACACAGGAAGCAGAGTGCCTTTTACTATGTGTAGTTACCATGTGTGGGTGTACAGTTCATGCAGGGCACAAATCTGCAATTCACTTTCCTTTTTGAATGGAGTGTGTTCAGCTGCCTGATCTTCACCATAGTTCATGTACCAGAATCACAAGCTTTCTCTTACCTGACACATGCCGTATTTTCCATGTGCAGATTTTATAGAAAGCTATAAATCTAAAAATGAAGAAAGCGGGCACTAAATGGAAACCACGGTTCACAGAATCATCTGCCCTCTTCTTTCATCTCTGTGAGGCACAGGGAAAAAGCTGAACCTGGATGAACTTTTACTTTGTAATGTGAATGAATTAATTCTACCATTTGCCTTGTAGCTGACACAATGAAGGATAATGTGAGTGTTGTGTGTATTTTATTGTATTGTAACATTGAGTAACCCTTCAAACATTGGATTTACTGCTGAAATTTCCAATTATCTTACTGCTACTTGAGACAACAAAGCATCCGCAGCCCGTTGGATGTTGTTTTTTTTAGTTTTTAGTATGACAGAAATCTCGGTGGGAGGTGGGTGTTGGCTGTGTCTGGCCCTGGCATCACCTGGAGCTTGAGAGGAGGGGAGGACAACATGGCCAACAGCTGCTTGTCTGTCTGTTCTGTCTACCAGATACAACGCCTGCAAACCTTCCTGCCAAGTGCAGAGCATCACAATTTGAATTCCATTGTCTGTAGGTCACAGTCCAATAACCTATCCTATGGTGTATTTCGATTCCCTCTTTACACTTTGTCTAATTTTGCTTTTGACCAATGGTTTGTAGATGGGCAGCTTTGATATTTGGCTTGCTTTAAGATTACACTGCATCTTTAGATAATGTTTTGTCCTATCATGTTTCTGCTTTAACATAAATAAAATAGTTCCCAAAAAGGAGGAAAAAAAGCTTCAGCTATGAATATAGAGTCAGTGTTTACTACAAAGGTATGGCTTATTTTCCCTTGATGGTCGTGTTTCCATTACTCAAGCTGAAAACATCCGTTCATGCAGAAATATTTCCCTGCTTTATTCTCTCTGAATTATTAGATGCACAGATTTTCCCAGGAGTATAAGTGCTTTAAAGACTGAATTAGATACAGATTTAGAACAAGAATGTAAATGTGCATGCACAGACATATACCCACCTATCCACCCACACACACACACACACACTCAAATTCCCCTGCAATATTTTGTCCTTATTTTTGCACTGCTATTATTTCACATTTTCTGCATCACACTGCGCTGCTGTCTTGCTTTTAAAGCAGTGTTGAAAACAACTTGCTTGTATTTGTCTTCTCAAAACACTGCTTCCCCTCTGTCTTTTTCATCTGCAGAAATGGGATACAGCTCCTGCTCATTTGTCCGGCATCTTTTGCCAAAGATCTCTGAAACAGAGTGGAGAGAGTCCCACAGGACTGACTACAAGAGAGGGGAGCTCAACCTCCAGCAGCTGTGCTCTGCCTGCCATAACTTTGGGAGAGCTCAGAACTGGTAATGGCCATGTTGTGTTGTGTATAAGATGGAAGTGCGATATATGTTTGGATGCTGTATTTATTACAGAGAGTGAAATGCTGCAGAGAATTTATTGCTCTGACGTACTTAGAAATGTAAAAACACTGCAAATGTTCAAGACTAGTCTAATGATGCTGGTTTCTGTTAGTTGCATCTATAAACATGAAATCATTTTTGCATATTTTCAAAACACAGCACAGCAGCTAAGGAGAAAGGAGCGACCAGCAGCTTCCTCAGCAACACTGAAGTCACACAACCAGACAGGACTTGACTCCACTGGGAGGAGAGGTAACGCAAACTCACTGCACTTTACACACAGCACTGGGAAGGATTTCTCTTTTGTTCCAGTGCCTGGGCCCAACTTCACCTTGCTCACACACATGCATGTAGCACATCCCTCCTTTAACCTGGCGCCTTTAGCCTACATGAGCTGGCTAGACAGACTTGCACTCTCCCTCCCTTCGTGCCATGTGAGCTAAACGTCCGCCATGTTGCACCACTATGAATACTGCCAACCTCTGCTCAGTAGAGTATGATCCTTCAGCTTTGACTCAGGTAACTCAGGTTATTGTTATTAAGTTATTTAATAATCAGAGATCCAAACTAATGGTAATAATATTAGAGTGTGTCAACATTGGCTTCAATATGTTGCTTATACCAAACAACAACAGTCTCTTTAAAATTAAAACACTGCATGGCTGACACAATGGTTGACAATGCAACATTAATGGAAAAACGTCAGATCAACTCCTTCCTAACAACATGAAAAGTAATCTGTGGTTTGCTGCAGAAATATGAGGACTAGTAATAATTATAAAGAGCTGGTGATGATGTAATGAGGGGTAAAAGGAAACTGAACAGATGCTCACTCTATGTGGACGTGTGTATCACGCTGGACAACGGGCTGTAGAGCGGTGCAGACAGGTACAGGTACAGCTGAGAGCCATGGATGTGTTATATGAACTGGATGCCAGATCGAAAATGGCGTCCGTTTATTTCAGCGGCGCGTTTCCGGGCGCGTTTCCAGAACCGGTACTGGAAACACGCCCGGGACCGGAACCATGACCAGAACAGGGATCGGGAGCAGATCCGTTCTGACGCTTATGACGACATCTCCTGTATTTGACTTGACATGGCTGGAGACACAAGGACCCAGTTCACTTCCGCCTCTGAACCCTGACTGACGTCAACAACCTCAGCTGTGAGAGACTGAAAGGGTCCAGATGCTGTGATAGGAATGGGACAGGACCAGGACCAGGACCATCGGAGCTGGGGCCGTACCGGAACCGTGACGAGGACCAGAACTAGGACCATGGGTACCGGTACCAGGACCACCAGAACCGGAACCGGTACCAGAACCAGGATCATTCGGAAGCCGAGACGTTACCGGGACCGGGAGCATCCAGAACCGGTACCGGTACCGGAACCGCGACCAGAACCGGGATCGGGACCGGGACCAGAACAGGGACCGGAAGCTGATCCATTCTGACGCTTCAGACGACATCTGCATTTGACTTGACCTGGCTATGAACTGGGGGTAATTTCCTTAAGCAGGGTCAGCCTCGATGCTGACTGACAGTGATGGGACATAAACTGCTTCAGCACCCCTAAAAAGCCCCCCCTCGCCCATGTTATAATCTGATATATTATAACCCCTGACTTTAATTTTACGTTCAAATAAAAATGCCAGAAAAAGCCACACGCTGCAGCTTCAAATTGATCACACATTCAGTATCACTCGCAAACATCACATTTACCATTTTCCTCTCTGACGCTGAATGCATCATCGGACCACCCTGTCATGACGCGTTGGTTGTGGGACTTGTAGTTTTTTGGATAACTTCCCTATGGCAATGTTTGCCACGGAGAACTACAAGTTCCAGATTTATCATTGCGGAAGTAGTACAACAAAACAGTGGTGGCTGCAGCGGCACCGTGGAGAAGATGTCTCATGTTGTGAAGAAAAGAAAATTAGACAAAAGCCGTCAGGACAGACTTTACTTCGACAGCTACTCCGATGTGACTATCCACGAGGAGATGATCGCGGACCACGTCCGGACCAGCACGTACCGGACGGCGATCCTCAGGAACAGCGAGTCCATACGGGGGAAGGTCGTGCTGGATGTCGGTGCTGGAACCGGCGTTTTGAGCGTCTTCTGTGCACAGGCCGGAGCTAGGAAGGTGTACGCCGTGGAGGCCTGCTCCATCGCCGAGCAGGCTGCGAGGATAGTCCGCCACAACAACCTGCAGGACCGGATCGAGGTGATCCGGGGCACGGTGGAGACGGTGGATCTCCCGGAGCAGGTGGAGGTGATAGTGAGCGAGTGGATGGGTTACGCTCTCCTGCACGAGTCCATGCTCAACTCGGTCCTGTACGCGCGCGACAAGTGGCTGAAGCCGGGCGGCCTCATCCTGCCGAGCAGAGCCGAGCTCTACATCGCCCCGATGATGGACCCGGTGGTGGAGGACCGTCTGCACTTCTGGTACACCGTCAAAGACCAGTACGGCGTCGATATGTCCTGCATGTCCGACTTCGCCCGCAGGTGCATCATGAACTCGGACATCACCGTGAACTCGGTGTCGGTGGAGGACGTGCTCTCGCACCCGGCGCGCTTCGCCGAGCTCGACCTGTACTCGGTGACCGCGGAGGAGCTGCGGTCGGTGAAGGGGCAGTTCAGGTGCGAGTCGTTCGGCTCGGCGGCAGTCAACGCTTTCTGTGTTTACTTCACGGTCACTTTCCCCTGCCCGGACAAACCGCAGGCGCTCGTGCTCTCCACGTCCCCGTTCAAACCGGAGACGCACTGGAAGCAGGCGGTGCTGTACCTGGACGCGCCGGTGGACGTGGTGCAGGACACCGTGGTCTCCGGGGAAGTCAGCATGTATCCTTCAGAGGAAAGCGCCAGACATATATGTATCCACGTGGACTACACCATAGGAGAGCAGAAAAGACAGGCCAAGACTTTCACCATCCCGGACTGGAGCTGCGAGGCTCAGCCGTGACAGGGCGCTGTTAGCCGGTCTCAGCAGGGTGGAGAGGGGCCTGTAGCTTCACTCCAGCTACACCCACCACACACGACAGGTCCTCCTGACTTCTCACTCCAATGTGCGTTTTCTGGGAGACACACAAACACAAAGTGGCTTCTACAATCCAACATGTGACCAGTACATGGTCTTAGTTTGGAGCTGGCATTGTTCTGTTTGTTTGTTTTCACACCAATAAATAAATAATTTGACCCCTAGAGATGCTCCAATGCTATTTCCCCTCTCCACACTGAACTCAACTGCATCAGCTGATCAATACTGCTGCTTAAAAAAACACCTATGCACTGCTGACCTCTGACATGGCTCAGGTGAAGTCTTTCACTAATCCAACCATCACTCACAAGCAATAACACAGAAACAAATAACACTTCCTGCCACCTCTCCGAATTAAACACCGTATAATTGTACACATCCACTGTCTCCAGTGTAACTTGTTGCCAGATGCTGATATTTTATTAAAAGCTAATGTTACAATAGAAATTAATCCATCATGGCCGCTCTCGTTAGAGTAGATTCCTGTGGCAACATAGTGCAACTTCCTGTGTAAGAAGAATTGATTTCTGGGAAGCTGCCTCTTTATGAAGGCGTGAAACTATAAAATTTAATAATAAATTATTTGGTTTTGGGTCAGTGTTCGTATCAGAGGCATTTTCAATATCAGTATTTGTATTGGAGCAGCTCTATTGAAAGAAGGAGGAGACATGTACATCCTTAACTCTTTATCCATGCATTTTTCATTTACCTCATGTAGCCAGGTGAAAATATTCCATTACTGACGTGTTTGCAGAGCTCACAGTTTTCAGCCACCCTCAACATTTTTATATTCTGGTCACAGCTGAAACAGCATTTGAAACAGCACTTAAGCTTCACAAGAGACTAAAAGTTTCCTGAAAGTCAGATGAGTGGAATAGTTTTAGGTGGGCGTGGAGCTCCTCCAGGCAGGTTTTATTGGAGGTTCTCACAAAGCTGTTGAATAAATTCAATGCCACGCTGCAGACATCTGATATTCTAATAAATTCAATCATGCATATTGTGTGGAATCTGATCAAAATGCTGCATTCAGATGAGGATTAGACCAATATATTGACTTGGACTCGCTGTAGTCAGGCAGGAGGCTGCATCATACAAGAGCTTTTTGACTTTGGCTGCGTCTCAGTTTCTCTTTAATGACTGACTGAATTGGCTCGCTGTTGTGTGTTGACAGAAACCACTGACTTAATTAAAACTTAGGCTGCGTTTCTTCTTCAGCTTTCTGCAAGATAACGTTGGATATTTACAGACTTTTTCTCTCCAACCATCGTAGGCACTGTCGCACTATATCCAACAGTAAAGGTTAAATTATTTTTGTATAGTTTGAAGGACACATGTCACTGATGAGTGATTGACAGCCCAGAGTCACAGTGAGTGTGTGTGTGTTTCTGTTGGAGCTTATGTTACAGTGTTAAGTGCAGTGACACCTCTGTGTGTAGAAGAGAAATTGTTTGTTTGCCGACTGTTCAGCACTGAACAGATGGAAACTAGACTGTAATAAATAGTTTGAATGTTTCATGTGTCCTGAGTCTTGACTTGCAAAAACAGAATATTACCCAAAATGCAATAGAGGAATCCCCAGTGTGTTTCAACAGCCATGCAGTGTTTCTCCAATCTGACTCTGTAGTTTAAACATTCATATTAAAATAAAAAAATTCCAACTTGACAGTCAACTGTGTGTCTTGTTAAGACCTGTGTTGCTTTCTTTTAAGTAGTTTTTAAAAATTTCCATTTAAAAAAAGTCCCTTTTTACTATTTATATTCAGAATAACATACTGCACCAAATTAATAGGATTTATATTAAGTCACATGAAGAAGTTAGAACATCCCATTAAGTATTTAGTTAACTGTTAAGAAATATCAATATTAGATCATTTCAAATTATATTTAAAGAAGATAAAGGTGATGTAAATGCATCACCTCTGCCAAAACAACACAAAACTAAGAATTTAACAAAATAAATTAACAGAGGGTGCAAGCTTGGTTTACATGCGAGGTGTGCAAAAAAGACATCAAGACAAGACTGAAGTTTGACAGAGACCAGCAAGACAAAGACAAGAACTTTTGGAGCAACATGTTTTTGGTCAGATGAGTGTAAAGCTATGAATTATTTGGACAGAATAACCAAGGACGTGTTTGGCATGAACCAAAGACAGCATTTCAACAGAGAACCTCATACCAGCCGTGGAGCATGGGAATAGTAAAGTCATGGTTTGGGGCTGCTTTGCTGCAGCAGGGCCTGGCCTGCACTCCATCAGAGAATCCACTATGAATTCTTCATTGTATCAGAGGGAGCTTAAGGACAATGTGAGATCTGTCCAGAAACTGAGGCTGAAGCAGGAAGGGAACCATGCAACTTGACAACGACCCAAAAACCCCCAGTAATTCCAACCAGGAAGAGTTCAGAGGAAAGAAATGGAGAATTCTCGGTCGTATCTGAACCCTATTGAGATGCTGTGGTGTGATGTGAAACAGGCTGTGCATGTGAGACACCCCTGAAACATCACACAGCTATAGATAAATATTTAACCGAGTGTCCTGACTGTTTCACATGACTTTATATTCATTCGTAGTGCTGATGATAGAAATGTGGATATAAGTTTTCTTGTTTTTCCCCCATAGCAGCTTTATTGCACAAATAAACCCAAATAAAACACCAAATGTAAATTTTGTAAAGGAACTGAAAAAAATGTTTGAGTGTGTGTGTTAAACACAAAGAGCGAAGCAAATGAGTTGTATGCTCTTGTAAGATTAACACTAAACTACTGGAGTACTGCTTTTATTAAGACAAGATTAAATAGCAATAATAAATGCAATCCCAAATTAGAAAATGCACATAGTAAGTTTCAGCCTCCTGTAGGTGTACGGTTAATGTTATTATGTTCCTGGTCGGACCAGACACAATGAGCTTATTAAACCTTGATGTGTCTGAACTGCAGACTGGGCTGAGCGGAGCACTGACTTCAGGCCCTGAGCTCTGGGTCAGTATTAAAGCTCCAAGCACCTTCTTTTTGCACTATAATTATGCAGCAATAGATAAATACTCATAGATTCCTGACAGCTCGGCCCCATCATCATCATCATCACTTTATCTCATGGTCTTCATTTGTTTCAGTGTCATCAGTACAGATGTGAAGCTGCTCTCTAATGGAGACATCTGAAATGAATCAGGAGCGTATAAATCAGAAGCGTTGTCAGTCTGAGTGAGCAGTGGCTGATTTTGACCTGGCAGCCTGCTCCTCTTCATATTACTCATTATTCCAGATTTTAAGACATTTTGGACGAGATGCCATTGCAGGATTTGTCCTTTCACAACTTCCCATTTCATCACTTTGTACTTAAAGAGCACGTGTAAACCACCACCATTAAAGGAAATCAGTAACAAATGTGGTCAACCTGAAATGCAACTATAGGAGCAACCGAACCCTACAAAAGACACCCACAGACTGTGTGTGTGAATCACCAGGCTGATAGGATACACACTGGTGCCTTTTCACAATGAAATAAAACAAACCAATGAACTTTATAGTCACAATAAATTGTGGAAAGAAAGACCTTAAATCAAAGCCCCTGTGCTCGAAATTGTAAATCTGGCCCTGGTTCTCTTAGCACTGAATTTTCTTTTAATGTAGAGGGTTTGTAACTTTGACTAAAAGTAGAAGCCAAATCTTCCACCTGAGTGTGATGCTGCGTTTATGTGTGACTGTAGTTCTGTATAGACAAAGGCTTGATGCTATATGATTCATGTTTGCAAGCAAAGATATGATGCTGATATTAAGCTCACACTACAGTGTCAAACCACACTATAAATGTACAGTGCAGCAATCAAGCTAGTGATGTGTGTGATCGGAGCACACACACATACATACACACAGTAGGAACTCCTTTTATCACAGCTTGAAGCAGCATACGGAGCCAGCAAAGAGTAAGTTTAGTCTCTCGCTCCTCCTTATAAGACTTTTCATCTCTGTTGATGGTCAACAAACCTGAAATTAGTCTTTGTATCTCCTGTCCAATCCATCGTACGCCCATTAAGACACTGAGGTAGGATGTCTAGTAGTGTCTGAAACATCAAATGTCAACTCGTGTGGTTCTGTAGGAAAAGAGTCTGAGGTGGACATAGTTACAGCATGCACATAAGACTGATCCAAAAAGACTAAAAACACCTTCCAGACTCAAACATGGTTAAAAGTCCACATACTTCTCATTCAAAGCTGCCCTAATGTGCTGCCATAGTGACTGGATCTCTTCTCAGCTGCTACAGGTGCCTGAAAAGAGAGTCCCACAGGCAGAACAAAGGAGAGTATCCAGAGAATGGAAATGTCAAATGCAGCCACTGTTAAGCCCAGAATCACACTCCTGCATGCACGGCCACACTCGGCTGCTAAATGCTAAACTAATTGTGATCCATTCCTGCCTGAAATGATTTGGAAACCATTAGAAACAAGTGTTGAAACTTGAAATGGGATTATTTGTCTTGTATCGCACAGCAATTTAGGAGCCAATCAATAGACAATGTGCTTAATCTAACTGATTTCAAGACTCATTGTTCAGAGGCGGATGGCTGAACGAGGCAGAGAGACAGGCACAGTCCAGGACTCGGTGAACAGGCAGTTGTCTTTAGAGCCTGTGTTTTAACTTTTTACACTGAAAATGTGAGTGAGTAGCAGTGAAATTATGTGATCAAATATAGAAAATACCTTCAGTTGATATGAAATTGTTTCCAATTAGGCACCTTGAAGAACTGTGCAGCAGCAGCCAGACACTCTGTGATGAGATGTCAGGTTTCTACTATCAGAATGACTAAAGGACAGTGTGCAAACAACATGTGATTAAATCACTCAACTTAATATATCACAGGCTACTGAAGAGTATGCACATATTCAGTTAAAGAGGAAGTATGCAAGATTTTTACCTTAATGAAACAGCTTTAGAGTAATTATGATGGTTAAATGACTAGTTACAGGGAGAATGGAGGCTCTCTGCCTTCCACCTAGCGCTCTTGGCCGAAAACCAACCTTGCAAGATCAATGCCTCGTGAAAATATGCAATCCGAAACTTCAGCGGGAGCTACGTTGAGAAAAAAAAAACGACCAAAACAGAGAAAAGAAGACCAGACTTGCATAGTTCCCCTTCAAGATGTCTAAATATGTAAGATTTTCCAAAACAATCTAACACAATGTAAAAATAACACAGTCAAAGTAAAGAGCAACAGAAATACCTTGAATTCACCAACAGTAAATAGCAGAATTTTAAGTCTTTCTGAAAATCTATTTTCCCCAATATGTGTCACAGGTACACAGGTATGGAGGTCACTCAGCAGTATCACAGGTAATAATACAACACAAAGCACAGTAGTACACAGTCTCCAGCATCTTTAGACCTTGGGTTAGTGCATTTATTATGAGAATAGATCACAAAATGTAGCAAAGAATGAAGAAAATATCACATTTTCTAAATGTTAATTGTAATAGGATTTTAAGAGAGTGCTGTTATCAAAGAAAGAAGAGACCCGCGGATATGTGGTATGAGAGTAGTATTATGGATTTGTCCTTGGGCAGTCAGCCTCTAAAATATATACAGATATAAATACAGTGTGTTTTATTGAGTATTTCACTGACTGCAAAAGTGGAAATATGTAAACCAGTTGACACATTGTAAAAAGCAGGATTCACTGTATAAAACATTCAACAGCTCACTGTCACCTGAGTGAAATGAAACGGCACCCCCTGTGACACCAGTGGTGAATAATCCATTTCAAAAGTAAAATAAGAAAAAATGTGAATCTCCATAATGTAATTTGGTTTGATTGGAGATAATTGTCAACAGTGATGGGGGCCCATTTAAATTCCTGCTGCTCCTGCAGTTTGTCCCTGTTGATTTGGGTCTAACAGAGTGAAAGCTAAATTTCAGCTTTAGTGAAAAAAACTCTGAATGTGTTTCTGCAGGGCTGAATTTCGATCGCCGTTGAAACCCAACTGGACTCTGGCGGCGTACGAGATCTAATCATGGCGGCTCATTCATCCCTGTATGCTAATGACTCCGCAAATAAACCAATAGGATTCAATTCCCACACTTGGTTACAGTAACCGATATTTCTGTCAGCATTTCCTGTGAGGGCAAATTAGGAACATGGTATTGACAAAAGCTAATTTGTGGACCAACCCCCCAGAGATGTGGGCTTCATTTCTCTGGGGCCCAAGCAGGCTGGACCATTTGTCATCATTATCATTAACCGCCCTGACCGATGTGCCTCCTGCTAAAGCCTGAAATAACTCTGTCCAACTATATGTCCCTGTGTTTTTTCTCAACAGTAATAAAACAGTACACTTATTTAAATGAGAAACTGTGTTTATTCTCGCCCAGAGCTGCAAATCTCCACCGAGAAAAGCCACTGCCTATCACAAATGCATCCAGCTGAAAGCACTGAGGTGTGACTTCATGGACGGACACACACTGTATGACAAGGACAGATCTGGATGGCGCCTGTTAAGAAAGTAAATCCCAAATCACTCGCAGGGCCACGTAAATCTGACCGGGATGGCCCCGATTCACAATCAGCCCGAGGCAGACAGCTCTCAGCTTGTGACCACAGTGCAAATCCACCCAACTGTGTGGCCACATCGCACTCCCCACACACCCCCACCACCCTCCTACCTCCTCCTCCTCCTCCACCTCCACTAATCCTTTTTCAATCATGCACTTTTTGGATTATGCTTCTATGTAATTCTTCTCAGGTATTGTTTTATAACTTAATATGATATTTCAATTTGGGTGAGTTGGGTTATGGGGTTTAGGACATGGTGCAGGATTGGATAAGCAGCGGAGGTCTGCAGGCAGCAGATTGAAGCAGAGGTTAGTGCAGAGCTGAAGGGAGCGTGATAAACCTTTGACACAAAGTCCGAACAGAGCAGATGCATAAAGGTGGTGAGACTGACCTGATTCAGTCCTTCGGAGGCATCCCATATTGCCATGTGAACCCTGTGTTTGTCCTGACTCTTTCTGAGTGTCTCACCTCCCCAGAGAAGTTTAGATGCTTTGTGCAGTCAGGCACTTTTTGAAAGAAGTTTATATATATATATATAAACCCTACTCTGAAGACGCCATCTTGATTCACCTTGTCCGTATCATGCTAGCAGGAGATCAAAAGCCAACAAAGTCAAAGCTGCATAGAAATGATTCCAAAGAAAACACATCCCTTTCATTTCTCTCTCTGCAGCTTTGACTGGTCCACAAAAAACTGAACTCACAAATCCTACAAAAAGACACAGATCGATGACACAGCAATGTTTTTCAACATAAAACTCTTAGCTTAAATGTACTCGGAGCACTTCATTGGCGACAACTGTAATTATAAGAAAGTTGTGTGGTATAAAATGCTGCAGATCCAGTTGAGTCAACATTCACCTCAAACATAAAACTGAGGAAGAACATGTGATCCCAGTGTCTTTGACAGTGACATGACTGTTGGTGGAGCTGGTTTGAGTTTTTGTACAACTGTTGATCTCCTGGATTATCCTGGAGTTTCTTTCTTTCTTTTTCTTTTTCTTTTTTTTTTACTCAGACTGGAGCCAGAAACAAAAAGCATGGAGTGAGCAGCAGCTCTGTGTTGCTGATGAGAGAGGACAGGGGGAGAACGGACAGAGTGGTTGGAGCTGACAGAAAAGTCACCGTAACTCAGATAACCACTCTTTACAACTGTGTGGACAGAAAAGCTTCTGAATGAACAAACCCAGCCAACCTTGAGGTGGATGAGATGGTGTCACGTCCCCCTCCTGTCACCATGGACAGAGACCTGTGGCTGCAGTGGACACAAGGTCTCAACAGTGAAAAGACAGAGCCCAGTTTGATGGATCTGGGTTTCTGCTGAGGCAGCAGGTGATAGTGATGATGATATGATGATGAAACTTTCATCATCATGGTATTAATGGTTTGTCCATCCCAGTGTCTCGTGGCTCAGAGCAGACGAAGCTGGCACGCAACCTGATGAATTTCTCTCCTGAAGATTAGCTGCTGTATTACTCACAGCTGATAAATAGGACTGCCACAGTATCTGAGAATCGCTGCTGACCATGTTCATTCCTTTATCTCCACAGTTTATCATCCTCTAATGGACACTTCCTGCATCATAATGCTCCATGTGACAAAGGAAAAGTCGTCTCGTGAACATGATGTTGTGCTCGGTGAACTTCA
>OMNW01030023.1:19005-30521 GCA_900303245.1 Selene dorsalis | reverse complement strand
CACCTCTTCTACACTAACTCTGTGTGGGCAACAATCCGCCCAGCTCACCCGGCAGCTTCTTTAAGTGCAAATGTGCTTTTCCCTTGACAGAGTGTGCAAGCTGCTTTCACCTGCAGTCACGCTGACCCCAAACAAAATGTTCTCCGGCTTTTCATCCATTAACAGGCCCTGATAACAGCAACTCCTAATCTGGGCTTTGGACCCCTAAAGGGACGGCACAACAAAAGACACAAGATAATTACAAAACAGAAATTAATAACATGATGATAATAATGATAATAATAACAACAACATTATGACTATGCTAATAACAATGATAATAAAAGCTACACACACACATGACACCACCCTTGCTTGGATTGTGTGGTGTATTGCATCCAAAATGCACCAAACATGCATTATCTTGCTGTATATCAAGTCCTGACAAGACCATAGATGTTTCCCAGCAGAGTACACCGAGCCCGGACTCCCGGACACAAGCTCAGCAGTCTGGACTTCCAAGGACCTGAAGAGTATTTGCAATTGGAACAGCAGCATACTTCCTGATATCAGTGTTTCTATGTCTGTTTGTGGAGATGTGAGTTTGGGGTAATTAGCACAAGTACAGTTGGGCACAGGTTCCACTTCAACACACCGACTGCACTTCTGCTAATTAACTCAAACTCACATCTGCACAAACAGACATAGAAATGCAAGTGACAGCCTGTAGTAAAATATATGTTCAAAATCTAAAAGCACACTGCCTCTGTTCATTTTCATGTATATGTATTTATTCACATTGAGTACGTTTGTAGAGAAGCTCACAGACTGGACTGTTGGTAAACTGCCTAGTAAATCATGTGTTGATTCAGCTTTATCTTCTCAAACTAACAAGCAGAAGCAAATATATTTCAATTCAGATCAAATTTCATCTTCCGAAGGGAAACGCTACAGACACAGGCCCAATATATTAGCAAAGGCTGCAGATACAGCACTTCTCCACTGAGATGACAACAGAGAGAGGAGCAGGGCATATTTTTACCATTGAGCCTGGGTAAGTTCCACCATACGGGAGAAGTACGTCAAATTGCAAAACATTCCCAACTTGACATTCACTACTTAAGGAAGCTTCAATTAATATTGGTTGTGTGGCTCCAGGGAGGGGCTGAGCTGGAGATGTTTTTGAGCTGTGAACCATGTTAACGCTGCTGTGGTGGACTCCCAGAATATAAATGAAACTGACTGATGACAGAAATGAGCAGGTTTCCAGAAATTCACTAAAGTGTTTTGTACACTATGGATACTTTACATATTGTGCATGTCTCACTGCTTTATTAAGCTTCACAAATATTTCTGTTAGGATATCAGTGATTTTACAGACTTGATGACTTCTTAACACTGGACAGAGCACAAGAAAAGTTTCCTGACCGGATTTTTCTCATCCTCCTTACTGTAGATTCATGACATACTACCATGAACCATCTTCCAACTCCACGTCCACATGTGGAAACAGATGACCAGAAGGTCAACCATCCATTATTATATAAACAAGCTCATCTTCACAGAGCTTGGTCTTCTTTATGCTATGAACGAGATGCAAAGTCAGAGATACATAGCAGGAAATGGCTGGTCTACAACAGTGCAGTTACTGACAGGGGACTACAACCTCTGTACACTACACACTGACAGTGATTCCCAAGCATCTTTCCCTGGATGATTTTAAACTAATCTTTATTCAGTGGTATGATACAGTTAGATATGGTAATGAAGAGGTCTATTCAGGGTTTCCACCAGTGTATTTCAAGCTGGTGGTGGCCCATACATCAGCTCTAGAGACACTAGAGAAAGAAAGCAGTCTGGACAACCTGAAACAGGGATCTTTGAAAGCGTTGATGCAGACACAGATAATCCCTGATGGGGTCTTGTTAGACTTGACTACCAGTGGTGAAAGCAACATGGATAAAGAACCACAGGTGTGACCTTGTTGGCTTTGCTGCAGTTAAATTCAGCGTTTAATGCTACACCAGTCTTTGCTTTTGCTATAACTTACCGTCTGCTTCCTGTTTACACTAGATCAAACATATTCACCGTACATGAATGATCATGTGTGTATGTATTTCAGGTGTGTTAGTCTAGGAGGAGATTGAAAACACGCTTTCAGAGTGAACCTGGCACTGGGAGCCTGTGTGCAGGCCAGCACTGTCAAAAAATCCATAATGTTTTTATCTTCCCTGTTTGTCTCTTTACCTCTCTCTCTCTGCCACAGCACCCACAGTCTGTGAACCTCAAAACAGATTTCTGTGCACAAACTGCACAACCACTTCATCATTTTTATATTGCATCGTTTCCAGTCTTTTTTTTTAATTTCTTATCACAGTTTTCCCACGTCCTGCTCTTCTTTGTTGTGTCAAATTTGATTTTCATCTATGGGCATCAATAAAATACATGAGATACAAATGAAAGCATACTGTGTGTGCATGTGCAATTTAGCCAAATATGCAGCTGTTTAGTGAGAGACTGAAAGAATCCTAAACCCCTGCCCGGCAGCAGTTTGTGTTTTTTGAGGACCCTGCGCCATATTTAAATTTTCCTTAGGTGTAACATCTCATGGACACAGTCTAGGCTTAAAATAGAAACCTCTACAGAATGGAAAGTCTTTTCCTAAACCACTAATCTTTTTATTTGGTTTCTCCTCAGAACATTTCAAGTAGCGAGGGAGTTTGAGATATCCACACAATCCAAGTGAAAGGAAACAAGCATGTAGCAATGACAGTCTCAGCAGGGTACAGTGCAGTGTTTTTCCTAACAGTGTGGAAACATTAATTGCCAGCTGACAAGCCCAAACACAGACACTCATTGAGCAGGTAGAGTGTAATCTATAAGTTACACTTTCCAAACCACCTTTCAGGTTATGTGATAGGTTGTTTTTCCAGCTATAAAAACAAACATTCAGCAAAACAGCAGTGTTCAAGTCATGTGGCCATGTACATTACATTGACACCTTATTGTAATCGTGTACCCGAAGGGAGCCAGCAGCTTTACAAAGTGTTGGCATTCATTTCATGCAGTGTAGTATTCTTCCAAATGCTGCCACAGGCCAAGGAGAGGGTGGAGATTTTACCCAACCAATCAAAACTGAGAATGGGGGGAAAAAACTGCAATGAAAACCTTTAAACCAGGTATATAAAGCAGTTGGATGCATGTCTGAGCACTTTATGTCACAAGATATCACAAAGTCAGCAAAGTACAGCAGCAGGGCTCTGGCATGACCAAACACCGAGTAGCTTTCTTCTCCATATTTCCATATCATTTCCATCACAGCATGTCTTAGTGCAGCTGTTCTCAAAGAGTGGTCGGTGGCCACTGGTGGTCCGCAAGGTGATATGACAACATATCTCGTTTTAAAAATGACAGTGTTTCAAAATGCCTACGACATAGGTGTTTTGTTTTGAATATTAAGGGCGTTTCCACACATACTGGTAAGCACACTTGGTCCACACAAGGTATATCACTGCTTGTTAAAAACTCTGAAATTAGGATGTAATTGAGCCTGATTCCACATGATTTTCCCTGCCTGGGTGATTTTGGCCACCGCCTTGGTTGAAGCATGCATGTGTGCATAGGGGTCTGTTCAGATGTAGCATCTTTCGTGTGCACAAACCTCGCATCTGAAAACACAGACCAAAGGCATCTTTCTTTAACCCGAACACAATCACCTTTCTTCACTGACAACTACACATATACTGCCCCAAAGCAGTGGCCTTGGTGTTGCAGCTGGCATCAGTGCTGCAAAGACGCATGCATGTGTGTTCCTGCAGGCTGCATCTCTGTTGTGTTGCTGCTCCTGCCAGTTCTTCTCTACATAGGGTTTGAAGCATACTGGGATGTTGAATTTTTTTTCCCATTTCTGATTCATAGAGTAGATGCCACTGTCTTCACATGTAGCTGCTATAATGGTAAAAGTATATTCATGGCAGTGTCATAATCAGATTCACAAACATACATAAAAATGAGGATGCCTCACTTTCCTCAGTCACAATACACTACAATAATCACTTACCAAACATATAATATTTATACTGACCTACATACAACCACTGCTACCCATTTTAACAGAGGCAAATTCCACATACGCAGGATGTCGGTCTGTGCTGCACAACAAAGCATAGAACTGATCCCCCAAGCCACCACCTATAGCTAAGCAGCGAAGTGGCTTTGAATTGCAAGTTGCTAGTCACATGACAACAAGTGCGTGATAATGTCATTGTCTGAATGTGTCCATGGGGTACACTGTAAAACAGTACAACTGCAGAATGTTGATTTTATTTTTTCAGGTATGTAGAAGTATGAAGTGAATCCTGCAGCTAGTGAACTCAAATCCAATGAGCCGACTACACAAAACTCCAACCAACCAATACACACACACAACTGGAATCAACCGATAATGATAATACAAAACCAGAGGAAGCCGAGCTACAGCAAAGCTCACAACAAAGCACGAGCTGTTGTGCTTATCTTTACAAAGCACGAGTTTTGCTCGGTCAGGCTGCCAAGTCTCATCTGAAGGATAAAACTTTATCACTACAGTTACTCTTAATCCTCTCTCAGCTAACTTAATTGTATCATTACACCAAGATATTCTAAGGCCCTGTCCACATGAAAATGGAGCTTCACCCAAAACGATCTTGTTCTTATTCGTTTAAAAAAAAAATTCCGTAAAGACGTCGCCGTTTCCAGAAATATCTGCTTCTACACGGATCCACTGACAACGACTGAAAACGCTGCAGTACATATGCCAGGCCTGTGCGTGGCGCTGTAACGCCGCCTCACTAATACACTGAAACCAGAAACGAAGCCCTGGAGCATGCATATAAAGCTAGCACGCTGTACTGTAAACAAACAAACAACTGAAGTTGACGAAGATGGCGAGCACCGAACTGAAGCTTTTGTTTGGACTGACAACAAAGTCGAGTTACTACTTGGAGTCACACTAGACTGATAGGCTACGGCTCAAAGCAAGTGAACACATAACCAGACAACTCAATGGCCATTAGAGGTAGCAAAGCCATTGACAAAAACATTAATTCAGGTATTAGAACTAGTGGATCTAGTTTCTGGAGGGTCCAGGTAGACTGCATCAGGTGACGACCCTCTCATGACAATCACCTGCATGCTGACGCTGGCCAGGACAGCCTCATGTGTTTGTCTTAGGCTAGTGTGGATTAGACACTCTGCCCCTGAGTCACGGGATGATGAGGGTAACCTTAACTTTAGGTCAGGTGAAGATGGTTATTCTATCAATGACAATTTACAACCACATCATTTCACTGCCCCCCCCCCACCCTTGTATTTTGTAACTAAATTGGTGTGCAACAGCTAAGCTGTAAACCTTTACTTCCAGGATTTCCAACAACAAAGAGATACCTCACTGTGCTCACTGGGTGAACAAAGGAGCTCTGTTTCCTGATCACTGCACTGTACTGTGTAAAAGAGCACTTAAGTCCATCTACGTCGAGTCATATAGTGACTCATGGACATGTGGCAGAGTGAACCTGCTGGCTCCTAAAAAAAAAAAAAAAAAAAGCTGCTGAGTTGTTGTGTGGAAGACACAGTTATACAAGCATGTCCATGAACTCCGCTGGTCAAGTACAACACACTCCGAGTGTTTGACTGAGAGTCACCGCTGCTCTTTCATGTCACATCACACAGACAGCGATGACCTGAAGAAAACCAAAGTTATGTGAAAACTGATCTAATACCAGCGAGGGGTGGGCTGGTCGTTGGCTGTGACAGATTTCCTCTGTTCAGTTTTATGAGTATTATCAGCTACGGGTGTAACAGCACACACATTTGTGCCATGCCATTCAGTAAAAGACGCCGAGCTCATCTTGCATGGTTATCCAAGCTTTGAATAGTGTTACACCCCTATTATGAGCGAATACTTACTAATTAAAGTGGAGGAATTTTGCAGCCGGCTTTATCTCAGCAACAATTAATCAGCAGCACAGATATGCATCTGGCAGATAAAGGGGGAAATGGTGCAGTGAATTCACTGTTGAGACAGTTATGACAGACTTTATGTCAAATTAAAATCATGGGTCACACATGTCAGTGGTGGACTCGCTCTACATTTGTAGTCAGGTACTTCACAGTTTTCTATGCCCAGTCCCTGAGATAACAAAGCTGCAAACAAAACGCCATAAATACCAGACATAACTTCCATGTCAATCCCATTCCACAGCCCCACCTTCTTCCCCTCACACACACTCTCTCTCTCTCTCACACACACACACAAGCACACGCACACCTCTTTCACAGTGTTGTAACAAGACAAGCACACAAACTGAGTGGGCCATCTCTCTCACGGAAATCACCTAATATTTCATATCAAACAAAACAGGCTGTTGAAGGTGGATTTGATTAAAACTGGAATTACTTTTATTTGAACCTAAACTTAACACTCACGCAAATACTTAAACCCTTACTGGATAGTGCTGGATTGGAAAATTGACTTGAGTAAAATCAATCTATATTTAATGGATTGATTGATTTAATTTGATATTATATATACATAAAATCAATCTTTTAATATGTATGTGTGGCTTGTCCTCTCTTCTGTGCATGTGAAGCCGCAAGATCCAGATCGGGTCGTCTGAACACAGGTGGAGTGCTGCTGGAGCCACAGGTAAAATGCTCCGCCCCTTTTTTTCTCAAAGTGATGAAGTGAAATGTGTGCACTTTACAGGATCCAGTTAAAAATGCATATACTTTCTTAAAAGCTGGGCAATCCAACCCCTAAAGCATTTGTAACTCCATACTTTGTTTCTCAGTACAATTACAGCTGTCTATTGTTCAGTGATCAGTTCGCTACAAGTGCCTTGCTTCTTGATCCCACATCAGAGACTGAGGAATGGGGAATCTCTCATTCGCTTCCCCCCTCCCAGACTCAGCTGGCCTAGGATTTAAACTAGTGACCTCTGGGCCGACTAAACAGCTCGAGCCTGGGTGGCAGCGCCGTCTCTCAACACTTATTGCAGCGCAATTGAACACAATGAGGCTCGCTCGCACTCAGGCACTTAGTGATGACATGCCAAATACGCCCCAGCCAAATCTTCAGCCTTTATCGCTTTACGAAACGCACTTACTGTATGTCATCGTGCTCTTTGAAGCGCACAGACGGAAGGACATTAGCAGCACCTCTGTCTTTGGTCAGCTCATTCCATCAGTTCACTCCACCTCATGTGGTGTTATTGCCTCCTTACGCACGAGAAAAAAATCCAACAGGTTCTAGCTGTAGATGATTTAACAAGAATAAATCTACGGCACCAGATATTTTCTCATCCACCTGAGGGGATTTCTGCCTTTATCGAAAACATGATTTCAGATTTCTCCGGAAAAAATGTTAACTATTTCTCTGACGTGATTCTGCTCAGTCAGAAAAAGAGAAAGGCCTATCAGGTTTTGTGCATATTAACATGCATTGGTAGGGGAGGAGTGGTTATCGATACATCCCTGCTTCAGTGTGTTGCTGGACCTCCATGTGCAGAAGGAACCCCTCTGCCGGAAATGCTTCCCGCAGCTGTTAGGAGTATCATTCCCCACCTTGAGGCCAACCAAAAGACAAATAGCAGCCAAGTCACATGACTCCTCTGCTGCTGAGATACCACTCAGTCTTATTCCAGCCCTCTCCAAACATTGGAGTCATACTTGTTGCCCTCAGTGAGCAGGGCCTTTTCATCTACAGGAGGGTAATTGATTTTTAACATAACACTGTTGAGTGTCAAATGACTGCACTCGTCTGCTCCCTCTTCAACACACCACAGGTATAGCTGATCTTTATGTGTTTGTTTTTACCACGATAAGGAGCATCAGGACAATAACCCAAACTAACAAACTTAATTCACATCACAGCACATGCACACAACAAGCAGCACTTCATTCAGTCAGCGGGTCAGAGAGTCTGTGTGTGTCCACTTGTTGCAATTATTGTTATTTGCGTCCAACTGTGGCAGGCTAATGAAATTCAGTATAAATAATGCTACAGATAATAAGATACTTAATGAATGGGATAACACGAATATTGATCAGGGAAGTTACAGAGGACAGAGCAAACATAGGCTTTCCAAACCTCCAGCTGGACAAGTCACTATGAAGTAGGAAGGTCTCACTGTGCTTAGACTGCAAGCAACAAAGAGGCATCTCTGCAGTGCTCAGAATCAAGTGTTTGCATCAGCCTTACCAAGAACAGGATGAAGGGGAGCAGCAAGGGCGAGGCTGTGGGTGACCACAGGTACAGAGAGCAGCTGGGAAAGAAGCAGCCTTCCCTTAGGGACCAGTTTCCGTTTACTTTCCATGTCTGGCTCAAGTACACAACAGTCAAAGTTCAACTAGACCGAACTAGTTGAAAGTTCAAATCGGTTGAACTAGAATGAAAATTAATCTGGACCGAACTTTGACCGCAAAACTCACACAAGCTCGACAGCAGCAACAAACCACCGTGACTTGGTGCGAGCCATTGTAAATACTGGTTTTCAGAGCGCAGATGTGCCGTTGCTACATTCTGTCTGAAAGCCACATTATACCATCATCTGATGCCAGTTCCAGACCCTGGAGGTCACACTGCCAGTGAAGACTGCTGTCTGAGCTGTTTGAATAAAACCAAAAAATGAGAAACATCAGGTCTCATTTTCTCTCTGCCTTGGGAGATTCGTGCGAGAAAATGACCCCTGATAAATACTCCCAGCACTCAATGTTAAGAGACAATCAGCTACACTAAAAGTTAACCTTTGCTCGCTAAGCAGTGAGCAGCTGGCTGAGAAACTTGAATGACTTCTGGGTGCATGAAGTCCTAAGAAAAAGACATAACAAAGACTGGTAACTTGGACGTGGCCTTCATAGTTTGACAGCTCACAAGGTACATCATGCAAAAAGTGAATATCATTGATTATCTCATTATAATGCCACCTGTCACGGATTGGGATATATCAAGGAGCAAGTGAGCATTCACTCCTTGAAGCTGACGTGTTAGAAGCATCTGCAGTAGATGACATGTTTATGAAGTTACTATCTGATCGGCTTCAACAGAAAGAAGCAGAGGCTCATAGCAATCACCATTGAAAGCTGATTCTAAATGAATGAAGTCACGTTTTCTTAGTCAAATGTCAGGTTAACTCATCAAAATTCAAATAGTGCATAATACCACTTTGTTTTACTTTGCAAGGATTTAATCATTTTCAAAGTGGCAGGATCCCTGAGCACTGACCCAGAACATGGTGGAGAGAAAAGATATCTTATCTGGCCTGGGAAACCCCCCTTAGCATCAACCAGGAAGAGCTAAGGGGGGGGGCTGTCTGGCCTAAGTTTCTTAACCTGCTGCTACCTGGACCCAGCTCCGGACTCGACACTGTTCATTGTTGTGTTCAAGATGCACATGAGAGGGCTAACATTTTTTGTTAGACGCCTTAGCACCTGCCCAAGAAAACATCAAGTCAATGGCACTGATCAACAAACCTCTAAATTCTTCACATTATTGAGATGTCTTTGTAGCAGCGGTACACTTTGAGATGTTCAATCAATCATCACTGATCTGTAATGCAGGATGGAGAGGTTTTTCTGTGTGACTGGCTCCCTTTTCCCGTATATTCAAGGTTTATGTAGATGTGTTCAGGGTGATTGGACGAGATGAACAACACAATGTTGGTTCTCCCTAGAATGGCACCAACAGGTGTGCCACGGAGGGTGCCAGGAGAGGCCTGATCCATTACATGAAAAGCCAAACCACACATATACTTTAAACTCCAGAACCCAAGAAAGCAGATTCCTCCAAGGAATACCGCAACAAAAAGGGCTCTGTTGTGACACTTTTAACCAGGAGCAGAGACAGACTTGTGGGATAGAGAGGCTAAAGGGCAGCAAAGAACAGAGGGACCAATAGGGTGTTGTGGGGGAGGTGTATATGCCTCTACTGAGTTTCTCTGCTTAAAGCCTTAGTTATACTTTCAACATCTGCAAGTATGCAAGGGTCCATATGATTAAAATATTGTGGTGTGTTGCGGTGCTAGAGACATTGTGGCCTACAAATCACGTTCACCAGATGTAAAGGAACATGGGACACCTGACAAAAACTTATATACTTTTCTCAGTGAAAATTAAATGTAAAAAACACTCATTCCAACTAAAATCATACATCGCAATATCTGGCAAGCCCTGGTTTCCACTGACCTTGACCGAGTGACAAGGAAACATCAGAAACATCTCAAACAAAGGGAGACTTCGGGCAGCTTCGGCCCAGCATGCTCTTTTTGTTATGGATGTCTGATATCTTTGCATGTTGCAGATTTGAATGTGAGGGCTCCACAATCACTGGAGGGAACAAAAAGATTCCCCTTAAATTACTATGAGTAGGTTTGTTTTCCTCTGAGAGATCAGGCTGTTGTATCCGAGATCAACATAGGCAAATGCAGGGTCTAATTTTATAGACCACTACTAATGCAAGAATTTCATAGAGATCCACTTGGGCAGTTGCCCTTGGCAAAGCTACACTAAACCAAGAGAAACAAAGGATCTTCAGTTGGGTGGACTCTGCTGTCCACCACACCCTGACAATATGTTTTCAGAGAGATGCTGCAGGGAAGTGAGGGAGTATGAGAGCCTAAGGCCCACATTGTTACTGATAGGACACCAGATCAAAGCTCTTTCCCATCGTTAGCGAGCACAAAAAAACTGAGAGATGAAAGACCATCAATAGACTGTGGGAGAAATGATGAAGGACAGAGCAGTCCCTGTATGGCATTTACAAACAGCAAAGATTAAGACAAGCTCTCTATGCTGCATCTGTGAGGAACAGTTGGTGAGTCAAAGGGGATGTGGTCCCAGAAGCTGCCCACAGGATGAGTAGGGGAGTGATAAGGTAGTAGCCTGCAATGTCCATCCTACAGAAAACAAGGAGCAGGGAGATCAATTCATTATCTGCTCCTTATGCTTAGTAAAATCATAGTGTGCCCTCATCTAAATAAAAATTAAAAAAAGCTTTATTCTGTTGACCAGTATGGTCTGTGCAGACATCAGATGAAATAGCTTAGGCCTTAAAGGGGAACTATGCAAGTCTGGTCGCTTTTCCACTGTTTTGCTAACCATCCTCCTGGCCATGTGCATTTGTTTTCAAAAAAGCTGTCGAGAAAGCAATCAAAAGAGTGGTAGATAACATTATTTATCATATACGTGTTACGATGTGTGTTTAATCAGATGATACCTTTACCATAACTTTAAGTATAGTAAAAGTGTCCACAGAAAGTTGCAACTCCTACACAAAAAAATGTTAACAACTGATGGTTTGTGGAAAATCTGTTATTTTGCTATTTGTTTCTTCATTGAGGACAAGGAGGGGAATTTTCTCTTAAAATAACTTATAGTGGATATCTAGTTCACACTATGTCCTGGTGTAAATAGCACCAATTTTAAACTTCTTTTCTTTTCACTGGTTCTTGTCAAAATATGGTGAACCATTTCAGTGTGAGGCTTATATACTTGCACACAAC
>OMNW01030023.1:8711-18985 GCA_900303245.1 Selene dorsalis | reverse complement strand
AAAAAAAAGCTTTATTCTGTTGACCAGTATGGTCTGTGCAGACATAAGATGAAATAGCTTAGGCTTTAAAAGGGGAACTATGCAAGTCTGGTCGCTTTTCCACTGTTTTGCTAACCATCCTCCTGGCCATGTGCATTTGTTTTCAAAAAAGCTGTCGAGAAATCAGAAGACTGGTAGATAACATTATTTATCATATACGTGTGTTTAATCAGATGATACCTTTACCATAACTTTAAGTATAGTAAAAGTGTCCTCAGAAAGTTGCAACTCCTACACAAAAAAAATGTTAACAACTGATGGTTTGTGAAATCTGTTATTTTGTTATTTGTTTCTTCATTGAAGCCAAGGAGGGGAATTTTCTCTTAAAAGAACTTATAGTGGATATCTAGTTCACACTATGTCCTGGTGTAAAGAGCACCAATTTTAAACTTCTTTAGTTTTCAGTGGTTCTTCAGTGTGAGGCTTATATAGTTTGGCAATTTCAGAATCATTTGCACACAACTGACCTAAAACAATGCAAGACTTTTTTCCAGCTTCTTCTAATATAGGGTTGTGCAATCTTAAAGGGATAGTTCAACATGTTGGCAAATTCGCCTATTGCCATAATCCCTATAGTCATAGAGGCAGGTTTATTACATTTAATTATCGGTGCATGTTGTTTTGAGATCCGCAGAGACGTGAACTGCTCAGAGAACACAACGGAGGTGAACGGTACAAGTTCCCCTGTCCCTCAAAACTCATCAAATACACAGTCCAACAACTCCAAAATGCTCTCATGGAGATGTTGTGACCTGCACATTCACCACGCTATGAAATAATAATGTAACATTGCAAACTACATTCCAGATATGGTTGCTGGGCGGAGTGGTTTGAAAAGCGCAAGTAGTTCAGAGTATTTGCTTTTTGTATTGTATTCTTACCTAATTATACATGATTATTTCATAGCATGGTGAACGTGCAGGTCACAACTCGTCCACGAGAGTGTTTTGGAGTGGTTGGATTGTGTATTTGATGAGTTTGATGAGGGACAGGGGACCTTGTACCACAGCTCGCGTCTCTGCCCCGATAATTAAAGGTCATGAACGTACTTCTATGACTATAGGGATTATGGCCATAGGCAAATTTGCCAAATGTTTAACTATCCCTTTAACCCTAGTGTGATGGTCCTACTGTTCTACCTGATTTTCTAGCTCTCCAACATGGCATACACTTTACTGATGATTGGAACTTCAAGAGCCTAATATGTATATAAATTTCAACTGTATTGTGCGAAGTTTAGATATTGTGTTTCATCAATTAGAGAAAAAAGGACTACAATTTTAACTGACTGAAAGCAATGTAAAGAAATAAAAAGCTAATTGTCTGAATATGTGTATGATTTACACTGTAGGTTTTTGCAAGCGGGAGTTTCAGCTGTTTTACTGTCTTTTACAATTGCATCTCTTCTGTGTGTGTGTGTGTGTGTGTGTGTCTTAGACCCTCCCTGAACACATTAGCAAGGCAAAGCAGGGGGGAGAGAGGCTGACAACTTGTTACATGAAGTGCAATAAAAGCCTTTCAACAAGTGTTATAAATCCCACTCAGACCAAAGTCAGGCCAAAACATCAGCGTTTTTTTATTTAATACACATGATGATACAAATGATAACCAATTTAGAATAGATCAGTTTCCCTATGTACAGTATTTCACTACTCTTATCACTATCATCAGTGAGAATGACCCTTGTGGGAATGAAAGGGAAAGGATTTATTACAGCTGAAGTCTGGAAGTTGGGGGGTCTGTGTAAAAAGTTTCTCTTCTAGAAACATAGGAATGACATCTCCCTACTGAACAAGAAAGAGTTAACATAATTATTAAAAATAACTATTATCTATCGCACAGTAAGAGCTGAGGAAAAATGCTCGTCTCCCAGTGACTAAAACTCAAACTGTCACTGGCACTGTATATTTCCTAGTTCAAGGTATATGTATTAAAATAGGTCATCCGTCCATCGTCTATAGCTCTTATCGGTGCAGGGTCGGAGGGAGGTGTGGAGCCAATCCAAGCTCGCATGGGGAGTACCCGGAAAGAACCTGCAAACTCCACCCAGAAAGGCCCTGGGCCGGCCTGGGAATCAAACCAAGAACCTTTTTGCGAGGTGAGAGTGCCCCACCACCACTGTGTCCCCTGAAATAGGTAAGTCTAAGCAACAGCAACATCTTTATGGAATGGGATTTGATTTTATTAAATTTTTTTATTTCACTATTTTTTTATTTCACTATGATCGATACAGGAAAGGTACTACCATCTACTAACACCATACTGTTACGGTCACAGTGCCAACACCCCACTGGAACAGTAAAATGCTAACACTGCAAGTATAATGAATTGATCTCCCTGCTCCTATCGTAGAATCACAGTATGATATACTTGGTAGTGTCTTTCGCTACACATCACAGGGCTTGGACAGACAATATTCATATATCACAGAGAAAAAATCTGAGGACCAGGTGCTTGAGTGCATGTTCTTCTGTCTCACCACAAGCACTTCTCTCTCTGACATGTAAAAGCAGCCAGCGAAGGCTACATGTGAAAATGCAGACTGAGGTGTTTCTCGGGCTAATGCATGAGGAAGTGTTTGTGTCACTTGCACACATCCCACTGCAGAGGCTACGTTCGACATGACTGTCAGGGGAGCTCAGGTCAAAGATAACCACTGAACCGTATTCCTGTATGCTGTCCTCATCTTGCAGCTCATGTTGGAGCAGTTGGTGTAGAGTCACATGTCGCACAAAGATGGTCAATGGATTTGTGGCTATAAGGAAAAGTGAATGAGCAACTTGAAGGAATAATTTGTACAGTTAATATTTGAATGCCTGTTTGTCAAAGCATTGGTTTGCTCTGTAAGTGGGTCCAGGAAAAGTCGCAGGGAGCCAGTTTGAAATCTGAGATATGTTTTCTGCTTGAAAATGCAAAACAGCTATTAACTGCTGTGGAAGAATGTGACACTGCTGGCAGCTTGACCTTTAACTGATAAACCGCGATAGAAATAACATTAACTTTTAATAATCATTTGTAAAGGAGATATGCACTATTTGGAAAAGGGCTGCAAACGCACACAAGGCAATTTTGCTTTTTGAGTGAAATTCTCTCAAAAGTTAAAATACTGATTGTAAAACAAAACCAGTTTGAAGTATCTGACAGGATTCCCCTCTGATCCTGTTCTGTCAAATTGAATCTTCGAACCTGTTGATTCTTGCACTGGTTTAAAGGGGAAGTAAATCACACGGAGGACGTCAAGTCTGTCAACAGGAAGTAAACCAGTTTTCTGTGGGCTCAACGTGTTACCATGTTACTGTACTGACGGCACATTTTGTCATTCAGAACAAAAGGCAACCTACCCCTCCTGCTCTGCTGCTTCTATTGACCAGTAAATCAGTAAGAGAAAAAAACAAAGGTGGTTATGAACTCTCCGAGCACAAACAATGACCCCGCTAACAATGTCGAAGCGTCTCCAGAGCTGCTGTCTTTCCAAACACGCCTGTTTAACACACCAGTCAGTGCGTTTACATGCACGGCTAAGTCGAGCTATGCTCATGGCTCAATTTGAGCGTCTTGTTGGACTTCTGTCCTTGTCCCAGTTTACATTCAACAGGGAGAATCGAATGACTGACGGCGTCCGCCTGCTCTATCCAAAGGGAACCAGGAGAGGATCTCTACCATGCTCTCTTAATTGATGGTTGCACTACTATCCTATTTCATAGCTGAGTTTCTATAAAGATTACTTGAAAAGCTGAAGAATTCAGCTGTAAACACTGATAAAACTGGGGTTAAACTTGTATCTACGAACACAGGAAGGTTTCTGCATTTGTTGATGTTTTTTTAAATATTTATCACTGACACTTAGAGTTACTGCAAACCGCAAGAGGCCCATCAAGTTTAACTGATTCACATTCACTTTAATTAACAAATGTCAAGAAGTATTTCAATGACTTCCACTCAGTCATTTACAAGAATTCATTACAAATCATGAGTGAATCATCTCTGTTATTCTATTGCAGGTTAGTCTTTAATCCATGTGTTGATACTACACAGTATGTGAAAAATGTGACTCTATGGCTGTACAATTAAATGAAATATAATCAAAATATCCAAATCACTGAAGTTTTTTTTTCTTGACAAAAACAAAATGTATCACAACATTTTCAGCATTGTTAACAAGTATTGTGTTGCTCCAGAAACACACCAGACTCCAAATCCTCTCCCCCAGGCATAAAGGAACGTGTTTGTTTAGCACCAACGAAAAAAATCACACCATCTATTTTTTTTTAAGGAAAATCTCTGGCAAGATGAATAGTTGATGAAGTGTGTTGCCTATCATGCAGCCCTAAGACAACTCTGCATATAAGAAAAATTCTTCTGTGCTGAATATTTCAAATAAATGTGAAGCATTAACAGCCACAGTGTTGAGGAGGCTGCGAGGTAAGTTCTCAAACCCTCAGGAAAATTGGCAATTTCAACATGTACTACAGGGCCACTCCCAAGTGTACATGTGTGTACCTGTGCAAATGTGAACCAAGACAGTGATGACACTGTACTTTCAAACATGACTTTGTCTCAATTTTTTAAAGTGTGCAGCTCCTCAACAACAGTTATGGAATGAGTCCCACCCAAGGAGCTCATGATCTCTTCAGCCTCTAACAGAGGATGTGTCAGTTTAGGGAAGCCGAGGCAGTGACTTTGGAGGAAAAGAAACCCATCACAGATGAAACCCAAAGCCCAGGTCAAGGGCAAACGGATGGGGGAGGGTTCAGCGCATAGAGTCTCAGCGGCATAGGATGTGGTTCACTCTTCTGCTGTTTACTAGTCCACATTATGAGAGAAGCAATGACAAGGTACAACAAATAAATAACTGCAGGGTGCACAGTGCATTCAAAGACAAAACTACAAAAGGCCAACAAAATGGAAGTGTATCTTGTGTGCGCAGCATTGCAAAAAACCAGAAGATGACTGTGAAGCTGCCTGAAGCAACTTTAACCTAAACTGTACGATGCCACAACGTTTATTGTGAGGTTTAGCAATAAGTGTAATGTCTACATGAAAATATGTTTTGGGTTAAACAATCTGTGAGCTCCAAAGCCTGGAAGGATCAGGAAAAACAGCAAGAGGACAAAATCCTTTATGAACATTGTGTGTGTATGTCTACAGACGCCAGCAATCACTATTCACAAACAATAATAAAGACATATTAATATAAAGTGAATGACTAACACTGTCTCAGCCTGAAGTCTGTGTACAGAGCCGATGTCCATCTCTGAACTGTTCAGATCAGCGTGAGCCCTTTCATCAGTTGTCCTCATCAGACCAGGACGAGTCACTATACTGCCCTTATTGCATCAGTTCAATCTGTGAACTGATGCAAACATCTGTGCAGTTGGTCAGTTTGACATATATCATGATGAGGATAGAAACTAAGACACCACTTTACAATACGACTGCCTTTATAGGGGATTCATTTTATTTATTCTGCATTTAAGATCCCCAAAACAAGATATTATTTTTTGTCAACATTGCACACCTGTACTTGTTTGACTACAGCCTGAGACAGCTGCTCCCTCCCTCAGCAGTGTTACTGAAGGAAGACAGATCAATAGTGACCTTTGAGTTCTTCATTCAGCAAGAAAAATGTATGCACACCTTTAAAAATAGACAGGTGCGTAGGAGAAGACCCGACAAAGTGAAACAGAAAATACTCCGGCACACTGTCTGTACTTGCCATGGGTAAATGATTCATTAGGAAAACCTCTTTTCAGTCCTCAGACCTTCATCTACCTGTGTTCATTCAGCAAAACTGCACATGCACACTTAAGTATTTGATTATTTATCATAAGTCATATTGTCATACAAATACTGAACAACATTATCACACATCTGAGCTTTTGCTCCTATCGGGCTAGACTAAAAAACAATGGGTGAGCAGTTGACCAGGTAAAGGAAGGTCACCAACTGCGTTCAGCTGGAGCCAGAAAGTCCTACAGAGGAGACTAACCAGCAACAAGCATCTGTATTTTAAAATCCACAACAGTCTGATCAACTCCTCAAATGAGGACGCAGCAGGTCAGTACAAACAATAATGTCATTGGTCATTCAATCTGATCATTTGATCTACCAAATGAAGCTTTCTGACCATTGAGATGCTGATGGACGTTAACTGCAAGTAACTTAGCGAACATGTGATGAAGCAGCAGGTCCTGATGCTGAATGGTGGAGAAAAAACACGGAAGGCTCAGTAACTAATGAGATATGAGGCTAAACAATACAGATACATGTGGCACGCAACAGGTCGCTATTGCCTTGTTTGTTGTTTTTTGTTTGTTATTTTTAATAAATTGCACAATATTATACTCAAGCAAGCAAAATGATTAAAATACAGTAAACAGGGTGAGCAGGTGAGATTGAGAAACCCAGAAAGGTTTATAAAGGAAATCTCACCTCGCATTATTGTCATAAAGCTTTTTAAATGTTAACAAGATCATAAAACCATTTGTAAATCATTTATAAAAGGTAGTCTTATTGTGAAGTAATACTGTGATTCCGGTGTGCAGACAGTGATCACTGAATTTGACTTTTGTACGTACTTGAGGAATCTGTTACTGACAGTGTGACATTATTCAATACCTGCATGATGACAGCCTTGTACGTGGTGCAGGTATTTATTATTCTTGCTCTATGGCACTGCACATGCAGGCTTAGATTTACCTAGCCTTGACAGCCCGGAGCTTTTTTTTCCTCCTTACAATTCAGCCCGAAGCCCTTAGATCAGGTTTTATCTGATTTAACTGAAAAAAATCAAGATTTGAATACATTCAAATTCAAATTCAAGATCAGTGCCAACATCCAGATCTACAGGTAAATCACTGAGTAAGTACAACCAGCACAGCTCACAGTGTCAAATTCTGTCAAAAATATCACTGAGGTCTTCACCTTTGTGGAGTTTTTTTTAGAGCCATTTAGACCAACATTTCAGTTTCATCCTCACTCTTCAACCCTGTTCAGAGCAGCAGGCATTTTCAGCAAACAATCTATAATAAACCAAACACTTACCCAGCACCAGTTAGCATGGCCTCGCTGCCTGCTGGGAGAGAAAGTCCAGCACGTAGCAACGAAAGGCACAGATGTTGTTCTCAGAATTGACTTGCACATATCAAGCACCCAGAAACACAGCAGTTCCATATGAATGATAAAAGTCGTAATAAGATGCAGGTTTACCAGATCATGAATGAGTTCTTGTGACCACAAGTGGCAAACTACGACCTAAAGGAGGAAAACAACAAACTGCTGCAGACACGTGAAGCTTAGACAATCTTGTGCCAGTGCTATTATTTCTGTGCTCTGCACAAACAGCACTTGAACTCGATCTTGTGCAAGTTCTGTGGATAATGCCACACAGCAAAATGATTAAGCGCTGAGCAGGCAACAGATAGAGGTGTAGTGGGCTGTCGAGCACTGGCCTCGATGCATGCAAAATTAACCCTTGAACTGGAAGAGGACCATGAGCAGTATGTGTAATGGAGGACTCCATTTAAAGCGGAGAAGTCAGGATAGCTCGACAGGGGGAGGGGGCTCCAATAAGAGCCTCTCTTCCTGACAACCACACACTGTAGTGGGGGAGGGTTAAAAACACCAAGCCCTCTTCCTGAGTCTGCAGCTATGGGCATTATGTGATGGATCCTTCCCCTCTACCTACTTGATTCCCATTTGGCACAACAGGTCTTGAACTGACACTTTTACTTTGACTTTAAGACACACACCGAATAATAACCTATGCGGACAGGTCACTGAACACAGAGCTGCCTGAGAGAACATGTATCACATTAGAGCTGCACAAGCTCAGAGTCTGCAGCCTCTTGAAGAGAATCTGTTCTGACACAGAGAAAAAAGAGAAAGGTAAGCCTATATCATTTCCTGGGTTAAACTGGCTCTGCACCGTTGATCCAAACAACAAGCATTTGTGCTCCATCCAAACACACTCATATGCAGTAATTATCCTTCGCCTTGTGAACAAGGAACGTACCACACACCCCCACCCTTTGCTCTCTGGTGATAAGTTGTGCAAACTGCCAATGATAAATCAGGAAACAGGTTTTTCTGGAAAGAAGATTTAAGTACTGGCACAGATCTCTCAACAACATGCCACAAACTCAGCTTGTTGTAAAAGTTCTCAAGCACAAGTGTTAGTCCAGCTTGTTTATTGTAAAAAAAAAAAATGCAAACACAACAAGTGAGCCTAATTCTTCACCTCTGTCAACAAACAGTGAATACACTCAGGGTTTAGATCTGTAATCTGTGCATTAGTCATGTTGATTTAGCCTGCTAGCATGTTGCCTAATGACATCCAAACAGAGCAATTAGCAGTCTGTCATTCTGCACAAGGACGTGATCCTCACCAAAATCTTCATCTAGGCCTGATCATGCAGGCTCTGAGCATTTGTTGCTGAGTCCCCAAAGAGTGGCAAATCAGCAAGGCCTCCTAGCAACATATTTGCCCAGCTACAGGCACACATGTTTTCAGTTAGGGGTCTGCACCTATAAACAGTTGGCCACGGCAGCTTATTGGTCAGGAAGTGTAATGTTGACTGCAAGTCAAGAAAGGCACAAGCTGCTAATGAATGATATACACACCTACAATCGAGCTATGACAGCACATAGTGTAGAATGAAGGTGTTCAGATGCCAACCGAGGAGAGATTCGGAGGAGAAGAAGCCTGGATTATAAAAAACCAGTCAGGGAAGCTGTGCTATGAATGTTTGATTTCTACATACAACACAGGAGAGATTTGGGATTTCATTAGACAATTCCTTTTTTTTTTTTTTAGCTCCCAGAGAAAGAATCATTTCACACAGGCTAATTACCTGCGAAACAGGCTTGTAGTGCTGACATACTTCCAAACCACGACCAACACTGTGTATCATCTGACTGGTGGCTGGTGTTTCAATACGAAGACTAGTCTGTGACACAACATTGAGAGATACACTGTCACACACACACACCCAGAGGGCAAGAAGACCACCACAAACGGCCAAACACACAACAAAGGAGGCCTTTATAGCCGGGCACTGAATTAACAAAAAGACCTGTCATTACATTGTAATGTTCTTATCACATTTGCCATCACAATAATTAAATGCAATTTGAACTGCAAGGAGAGAAAAACAACATGGAAAGGGAAAATGATGAAAATATCTCTTAACTCGTCAGTGTATATATATTTTTTAAAATCATGACAGACTAGGTTATGTCAAGATACATCTCAAGACAACATCTCTAACATCTCTGATCTTCACTCCATCAAGAACACAAACAGCTGGGGTGTTATCTTGGCTGACAAAAGGCTCAGGAGCATCAGATTCACTCACAACTGCCACAAATGAGGAACATCTGATCCATGAGGGACAACGTCAGCAACATGTAGTTACCAAACAGGTGAAGTGACACCGTTAACACTTCAGTTATTGAACAAGACACACACACCGTGTTGGATCCCATGTGTCCCCTTTTTAGTCCAACTTGCGTGCAGTTGTGCAACACTAAAAACCCAAGTCAATGTTTATACCCTGGACCTTGTATTAGCATTATCTCACTATGAAAAGAACAAGACTACACCAAACTGTCTGTCCAGCTACGACACTACTTATATCAAAGTTTCCACGTTACACAAAGTAGTCTCAGAGCTGTGGCAACAAATAAAGAATTGGTTGAGGGCTAACAGCTTTATTTCGAGTCGTGTTAGAAATAACACGCTGTGTGTGTGACGCTAAGAGAAGCTACAGTTTTATGATTTAACGTTTCCATCCTCGTCTTTTGCCCTGCGACGTTTCAACCGAGGACTCAATGGAAAAACTAGCCTAACATGGACTACACAACATGTAACGTCAGTCAGTGTTATGCCAAGTTAAAAAGACACGAAAAATGTGTATTTTACGGGTATAAATGTTATGGAGACTTGGGGGGAGGTAACAAATATGTTTAAAAGTTAAACCAGTGATCAGCGTCTCGGCCGAGACGAGCACAGCCTCCAAACACTTCAGGTTAGCTAACTCAGCTAGCTGCTTCACTGTAGACAAAAACTTTTTTCCACTTCTGAAAAGTTCTTCTTTGAAATAGCGTGGGGCCGCTCTCTCCACAGCGCTTATCGCACACCGCTCAAATGCTTCTACGTTTCACAGTACCGTTATTAAAAGGGCTTTCTCCTGGCAGTTGCTGACTGAAAAAAGCCTACCTTAATGTACCTTGCT
>OMNW01029996.1:4664-32775 GCA_900303245.1 Selene dorsalis | reverse complement strand
GCAAATGCTCATAAAATTGAATTTTAAAAAAACTGCACATGTAGTCCAGGTACTCTTATCAGCGTCTGCACAAACTGCATACAAATCAGGCCAGCATCACACACACTACAGCAAGGGTCTCATGTTAAACGCTGGCTAATTGCTAATTGGGTAGCAAGGTCTGAAGCAAGCTCTGCTTACAAGAATTAAAATGTGGGGGCGCCTCATGCCTGTGAAGTGTCTTTGGCTTCCTGGTGACATGCCCCAGAGCAGAAACACTCTGACAAACACCAGTGCCACAGCTAAGACGGCTGCTTGTTCAGCTCTGAACACACAGCTGCTGTACAACCTCACACAACAGCTAAGATGGGTCAAAGTGACATTGAGATACACTGAAATGGGATTTGTTCACTATACATGCACAGATACATCAGATGAGGAGTCACCATTTTATTCACAGCATATATATATGTGCCTATAGATGTCCACACATTCACATGTATCAGTTAAAATCACAATATGTTAAGGTATGTTAGGAGTTTTGTTGTTGTTGTTGTTCAATCATCCCACATGATACAGACAATTTAAACAATATAACAAACAAACAAATATAGAAAAAGAAAGTCCATCATCTATGTATTGTGTAATGTGACTTAAGGCTTAACTACAGTTATAAAAGATGATTGGGCACCAGACAGACAATTAATCTGTCACTAACTCAAGGTCAGATTTTCTTACAAATTAATCCCATTACAAATATATATACACTACCCATCAACAGTTTTAGAACACGACGATTTTTCCATTGTTTTATTGAAAACTATGTAGTTTAATGTCTCATTGTGCTCTGGGTGAAATGAAAGCATCAAACAAATGAACAGTTGAAGGTAAAAAAAAGAAATCATGAAGTCAATTTATAAACCAAAATGTGTTCTGAACTGTTGACTCATAGCCACCCTTGGCAGATAAAACAGCTGAACACACTCGTGACATTCTTTCTACAATGGATCAAAAGTTCTTCCCAACTCTGCTGCAGAAGTTCCCATGAATGTGTGGCACTTGTAGGCTGCTTTGTTTTCACTCTTCTG
Organism: Selene dorsalis; assembly: GCA_900303245.1. Classification (NCBI taxonomy): domain Eukaryota; kingdom Metazoa; phylum Chordata; class Actinopteri; order Carangiformes; family Carangidae; genus Selene; species Selene dorsalis. Next base: position 31,708 of record OMNW01029996.1, on the reverse strand, counting down.
TCCGTTTCAGCCCAAACCAGCTCGATGGGGTTTAAGTCCGGAGACTCCATGTTTTCAAGCTTTCAAGCTTGAAGGTAGTTCTGGCATAGTCTGGACTTAGGTTTTGGGTCATTATCTTGCTGTGGGATGAACCCCTGGCCAACTCGGCCCATACCAGAGTGTCCTGCATGGTGCTGCAGAATGCTGTGGTTTGGGTGCTGTAAAACTTTTGACCAGTATTGTATGCCACTCAAAAATATAGATACTAAACAGATCACAATTAGTTTAACTCAATTGTTTTCTTAGTCTTTCATGTAGGTTGTTACAAAGAAATCAGTAAATGCACATTTCAATAATCACCAATCAAGTATCATAGGTATGTGGTTGAATGGTAATTAGTAATAAAAAAATAAAAATAATAAAAAATGTAAATAAAAAATGTTTGCATGTTTGATTTATTTTCCTACCATGCAGTTGTGTTCTCCTGGGGGTGTGCAAGTTTGCAACTTTTGATAATGACTGACAATGTGGGTGCTGCAATTTCATTGGTGCAGTGGGTGTGTGGGTGGGTTCTAAAAATAGTTAGTAATTTCACTTCAGCAGCCAGAGTTCAGCAGCTGGAGGCAGGCACTGTTAGCTTCTGCCCCATCTCCTCTCTTAGCTCTCCTACATCAGTATGAAAGAAAGAAAAAAAAACATCACAGGACTAAAAAAATATCAAGAAACATGGATTGTGAAATGATTTCAAAAAAATATACTCCACATTCTGTTTCATCCTTTTCATTTTCAAAACAATGATTTAATGTGATTTTTAATTCATGAGAAATGTTTATTTCAAAATGTCATTTCCTAGTCTGCTTTGATCTGATTGTTCATTTATTCATTTAAAGAGTTTGAACTGGAAATCATACAAAGGTGAAAATATCTAAAACAACAGCTCTGTTACAGAGAGTAAAGGATTTGTTAGATAATAAAGCTTTGTACATTTTATAGAACTCAGTGATAGCACCATCTGACTTACTGAGGTGAAGTTTGGGGAAGTGCTTGCAAAAAATACACACATTCAGTTTTCATTTTGCAAAAACAGAGCCAAAGAATCATCAGTAGAAAATAACATAGAGATCCCATATGTGAATAGAAATGATTTGTTTTAATTTTTAATAATTAATGATTAATAGGTGACAAACTTCCAAATTGTTGTTAGATGATTATGAGTTAAAGCATTTTGGAACAATAAATCAAATGCACTTTTCACAGGATCTGTTTGGTCTGTACCACTGATATGAGTTGAGTATTGAGAATATTCCCCGATCGTCAACTCAGACACAGTTTGTCTGAGCTGCAGTTGTCTGTTGTTGGAATAAAACTGAATAACATAACTTTTTTACTTGGGAGATTTGCCAACAACTGTCTGCCTGTTAAACCCCACATCTTTCTATTTGAGTCAGTAATCCCCAGTTGTCCCCTTCTGCCAGTACTGTGTAGTGGTACGGAATAGGCCCATACCAGCCTACTTTCACCCTGGCTCTTCATTCATCTAGCACAGTTGTTACTAACCTTTTTCCTGAGCTGGGACTGAGTAAAAGGTGAGAACGACCCACTATAATGTCAAGAGAAAAAGACAACCCAGACTGTATTTCAAACTTGAGGCTTCTTTATTTGAGCTACTTAGGGTTAGAGCAGGGATGGGCAACTCATTCCACAAAGGGCCGGTGTGGCTGCAGATTTTTGTTCCAACCAACCAAGAACAAACAGTGTGACCAATCAACTGTCTGAAGACTGAGATCAGTTGATTAAATGAGTCAAGTCTGGCGTGCTGCTGCTTGGTTGGAAAGAAAACCTGCAGCTACACCGGCCCTTTGTGGAACAGGTTGCCCATGCCTGGGTTAGAGGATTACATGAAGTGCCCAAGTCCAACTTTCCAAGTTGTTCCCAGCACCTTAGTATGATCAATCTAGTGAGTCTATGACCGTCTAAATACGTTCCTTACAGACAGAAGCGGGTTAAGTGACCCCACCTCATGAGCCACTTTAGGTTAAGGTCTTGTTCAGTGTGATGACAGTGAGGACAGAGGATCTCCTGCTGCTGCTGTAGATGCTTGTCTGACCTGACTCAGTGTTGTGGAGAGGATGGCTGGTGTGGTCTAGGATGTCCTGAGTGAGTCTAGACTCCTGCCAATCAATCAGATTTACAATCAACGTCTGTGTTGTCTGTAATCGTGACCACTCTAAGCTTTACAGGGAAGTAAAGCCCCCACATGTTGTTCCTTTATCACATCACCAAGTGCTTATTGCTATAGCCATAATGGTGAAAAGTATGTACCCAGATCATGTTTTTTTTCTCTAAACCAGGTTCTCTTTTATGCTTAAATCAAACTGACACAGAGGCAGAATCAGTGTGAGCTGTATGAGCATGTATGCATTCATTCAGATGTGTCTGACTGTACACAAACAGACTCAATGATGGGCTCTGTTCAGGGCTGCTGAAGAAAGGACTGTGGGCCTGTGGAAGCCAAATTTCCATGTTAAAGCTCTGTCACTGTAACCAGGCCAGATGACAGTAATGTGATGTGTTGAAAGGGTGATCAGTGTCATCAACTATTAAGAACTAGGCGTATGATGACACCGTCATTCTTGTCTGAGACACTGAGAGGCCAATGATTTTAGCAGCATGGTATAGGATGCTGGGGAATCAGTATTTTGGGAGAAAAGTGAGATGGAAAAGTGAGAGCAACAACATGTCTTCTCTGTGATGGTTTATAGATAGAAACCAGAGTTTAAAGGTCCATGAAGGAAAGTAACAAATATTCAAAGAAGAACTTTAAAGGCCAAAGTGGAGAAGGGTTCCATGTGAACAGCAGTTGAACATGGGTTAGTCCTGACAAGTGTATGGCAGTTGAGCCCGAGAGGAGGGGCCCAAATTGAATGTTGTGTTTACAAACTGCAACAAACAAACCTACTGCCCCTTCCTTTACGATATTTGAAGGTCTTTAGCTGTCCTGAATGGAGAGGGGTTTGATGTTGAGGTGTGTATCAGGGCACTATTGTACAACATGAGGAAAAATAGGGTTGATAAAGTAAAAGCAAGCAGATTGTACTGTTTGATGTGGTGATCCAGTTGTCTGTGTAGAGGATGTAAAGATGTGTCTCGGTGTAATGATATGATGCGATTATCACTATGGCTCTCAGCAGCAGCAGCACCCACTGTAGTTTAATGTGAGACGATAAGTTGATGTGGTCCAAACAGCAATGAGAGCAGAACACAGGGTGCAGACAGTATATCAAGGTCATGTTTGCCCAGGGGAGGAACCAGTGCTGTTAGCTGGGAGCAGGCATAGAGCATGATGGGAAACTATATTAAGAAGCTGCTAATATAACTGCACATCAGAAAGGGAGCCTTAGACACAAAGGATCGATGTTAATATCTTTTGTAGACAAAGGATCACACAAACACACAGTGTGTATCAATGTATTGTGTTGGATTATGAACATTAACATCTTTTAACAGTCCATGAATGATGACTGTACGACTTGTATGATCAGTGCTCAATAATCGATGGACATATAAAAGGCGAGTGAACTATGACTGTTGTCTGTTTCAGTGGTAATGATGATGTAGACTTTACATTCATCTAACTCCGTGTCTGTGAAGGACCAGAGTCTGGACTAACTCAGGACTGCTGTTGAGAGACACATGTAGTCTAAGAAGCAGGACAAGCAGTAAACACCACCCACCCTCTTTACCACATTCTGGCAGGTCAGAGCAGCAGCTGCAGCAGCAGCCAATGTCTCAGCTCACTAAAACATGACCCGACTTCTGTCTTGTCTCCTGCCATGGTTGATGTGGCCAGTAGGGAGCACTGTTACTGTTGAATGACACAAAAAATGCATCATCACTTGTCGGACTCCAGCAGACTCCCATGTTAAATGTTCAACCTCGCAGCAGCATCTTTGGCATTTAGCCTAACCCCTCTATAGCTAATTTCCTCATTCGTGACGGCTGTACGTTTGGTGAAATTTTATATAACTCAGCTGTTTACATTTTATTAAGGCTTGACGCTTGGGGCTTATCTGGCTATTTGTGTCCTGATCAATTTCTTTTTTTGATCATTTCTTTTCTGTTTTTTAACTTTGCCTCCAATAATATACTATATACATCCAGTTGTACCACTTGGCTCCATTGTGGCCACAGAAACCCATGAACCATCTTTCATTCTAAACTCAACACCTGTAAATTGTAGTTTTTAATGTGTTCTACCAGATTATGTCATCAGTCCATTTTTGGCCAAGGGAGCAATTTCATGTAATATTCTCATGTACCAATAGGGGCACGTGATGGTTTACTGATGACACAATTTTGACATAGGTGTGATCTTAATAATGATAATACAAGAAAAATTAGTAGCACTGAGAATATAGAAAAAGGTAATTTTTGAGGTTGTGCATGATGCAAACATGGCATTCAAAGGGTTAAAAAATTTAAAAAGGAATGGATATTTTATACTTATGACAAGAACTAATGTTAGTTAAAAATGCAAAGTTTATGCAGCAAAAGTAGCAAATAACATAAAAAAAAGATTTAAAAAAAATTGCTGACTGAGTGGACAGTGATTTTGGACCAAGCCAGGGGGTTAACTGATACACAGACATGTGTAATGATTCAAATTGAGTGTGTCAATTTGAATCACAAATCAGTGCCACAGTCCTTCAACTGTCTCTTTGGCTTCACCTCATTCAGTCACTGTGTGTTTGTGGTGATGGTTCTTGGTAAATTGATGAAAGCAAGATGAGGAAGTCTACTACGCCCATGTCTTTAAAGATGAGCAAAAACAGTGATATTAGCTGGTCTGCCTAGCCTTTTGACTGATTACATAGAAAATGAATAAGCCTTGGATTAGCTTTTACGTAAGAAAACCAAGTATGCCAACAAAGCCAGACACTGCCAAGATTGCAACAGTGGAGCAGCTCACTCTTCATTTCACAGCTGCTGTTCCAACACCTCTGGTTATACGTCCAACACAGCCAATGCTGGCATCACGTGTGCACACTGTCACTTTTTAGGAACGCAGTGGGTTTGTCTGGAAAATGGAGGACTTGAAAATCTGAGGTCCAGAGTTCACTCTTGACTTTGGGAGACAATGGGAATTACCTCCACCTCTCAGGATATAGCAGTCCATATGCAGTTCCTCCAGAGCAACAAAACAAGTCATTCAGGTGTTTCTGCAGGCTGAGCAGCAGCCAGCTCATGATGCTGGTATCAAAGTTTTCTTGCATTTCCTTAAGCCTGTTCTTAGGTCCCCAAATTCTGATGAATCTCAGCAGTTTGTGTTGTGATGTAATTCTCAGTGTGTTCATGAACTTCAAGAGGGCCTAACTAGTTCATTTTTACATCATCATCATCATCACCACTCATAAATCTGTGAGTAGCATGCTTTGGGCTTTTTTCCCACATTATAATTGTATTTTCAACCAAACGAAGAGAACTCCATTGACTAGTGATGTGAGAAATTAAAAAGCCTACTTAAATAATACAAATTTTCCAAGCTTGGCTGGATTAGTGTATTGTTTATGGTCCTCTGCTAAGACTACCTGAGCACCACTTATTTTTTTTACACATCCTGTACAATATATGCATTTTACATCATATTTGCTTGTTTTGATGAAAAAGTATCCACATACTTGTATAACAAGTCCCAATCTGCACATGCAGTGTGTATGCTGATACAAACATGCCCAACATGATGATGTGTTCAGTCACTGAACAGACATGAGTCAGTATGGAATATGATACTCACACAAACAACTAATAAAACAAGCAATAAAAAAGATGAAATTCCTGATAACGTGATTTATTCCCTCAGAGTCAGAGTCACATAAAAGTGATGATGGTGAACGGGTTTGTCCAGCAGTTCTTTCATCGACCACATCACTGCTCACGCTGGTCCCATATTCAGTCCAATACTGCAGCTTTTTGACAAGGAGCGCGCTTCCAAATTTACCCTCGCGCTCGCTCCCTGTACCTTAAAAAGCGCGTGCACGGCTGAAGGTCACTTAAACACAAAAGGCTTTCAGCGCTGCGGTCCAATATAGCGCATGCGCACTGCCTGAGGACTGCTTCACAGACCGCAATATGGCGAGAATGCCTGCCAGCGGAGACACAGAGCAGGAGCAGATGAGCTGCCCCGAGAGGAGCAGGGATGAGGATGACAAGGAGGAAGATGAAGATGAGATCCAGGAGGTCCAGATCACCGGAGAGGAGGAGGAGGATGAGTCCGACAGAGATGGTGTGGAACTGGAGTGGAAGTCGGGCAGCACAGTGCTGGAATACAGCGGTTCTGCCGCGGATCCACAAGCGGTCGTTATGGGGAGTATGGACCGGGAGGATGAGGAGGAGGAGGCGGACCCCTTCAGCAGCAGCATCCCCGCTGGGCTGGACCCTCACCTTGAGGGAGATCTTCAGCGGTCAGAGCGGAACAGACTGAGCGAGAACACGCGCCTGGCCACCCGGTACGCTGTGAGGATCTTCAGGGAGTACCTCAGCGAGAAAGCCCAAAGTCCAGACTTTGAAACTCTGGACAAGGAGGCGCTCTGCGCGGTGCTGCGCTCTTTTTACGCGGAGGCGCGCTCCAAAAGTGGACAGTTGTACAGCAAGTCGTCCCTCATCAGCATCCGGAGCTCACTGAACCGGTACCTGAACGAGCCGCCCTACTGCCGCACTTTGGACCTCACTAAGGACCCGGAGCTGCGCAGTGCCAACCTGACCCTGGCCGCGGTCATACGGAGGCTGGAGGAGCAAGGCGCCGGTCCCGTGGTGCAGAAACAAGCCATCACGCGCCCGGACTTGCGGAAACTCTACGAGTCCTCCGTTTTGAACACCGACGCGCCGTTCGGGCTGCTCAACAAAGTCTGGTTTGAGACCTGTATGTATTTTTGCACTAGGGGCCGGGAGAACCAGCGGGAGTTGGAGGAGGACTCATTCGGCCTGGCAGTGGATGAGGACGGGAGAAAGTTTGTGTATTTCAAATCTCTTGGACCGTACCACAAGTCCCGCTCCACCACCTGGACCAAGAAGCGTCCGGACTCAGAGGAGGACACCTTGCCGCGGATGTACGAGACGGGCACGGAGCAGTGTCCGTACGCCAGCTTCGTCCGATACTTATCCAAACGGAACCCACTGTGCAGGGCGTTCTTTCAGCGGCCCCGGGACCACTGCTGCGCGAGCGACGTGACGTGGTACGAGAACAAAGCGATCGGTAAGAACCTGTTGGGCACGAGGATGCAGATGTTGTCTCGCGCTGCCAAGCTCTCGAAAACATACACCAACCACTGCATCGGCGCCGTCTCCATAGCAACGCTAAACAGCATCGTTGGCGCCTCGGGCTCCAAGCCTGCGACGCTTTACGTTGCCTCGGAAACGGCCAACGGTCACGCGCAGTCCCAACTCCAGCTCGTGATTCCGTACCTGAGCAGGGTGACGGACTCTGCGGATGTGAAGCGGCCCGTGACAGCGGCTGCTGCAGCAACAACACACGCACAAACAGCAACAACGGTGGGGAGGAGAGTCAGCGCCGAGGAGCAGCCGGGGGCTCCGTTCGCCAAGAAACTGTGCGTGCGCCCCGGGGCACGCGCCAAGTCTCCAATGGAACAGAACGAGAGCGAGTCAGCGCCCGCGCGAGCTACGGAGTCACATTTAGAGCCCACCGCCAGGTTTCCCGCCACACAGGTAAGACACGGGGCACGTGAACAGTAGCCTGGATGTGTTAACTCCAAGTGCGCAAAAAGTGTGAGTGTCACAGTGTGAAGCGACAGGTCACTGTGGACAGGAGGCTGTATCACTGATCACTGACGTGTCAGCAGCAACGTGTCTCATTTAGACTATTTATCTGTTTCATTAGTTTATTATTCATTCATTCATATACCCATTTATTGTTATTATAAATAAAAAATGATCTGAAGCCATACTCCATGTAGAATAGCAGATCTTGTGATGTATTTTATAAGATGTTCGTGTTCAGCTCAGTGCTGTGTATGAGCAGACAGTGTGCAGCATTAGTTAAACATGTGAGCTCTCTAAGCCCAGGTTCAGCCACTCTGACCTCTGAACAGACCATATTAGGCCACTTATATACAATATGTTGGTTCATCCCTTTAATCTAATCAATCACACAAACATGTGATTCCCATTACAATCAATTAATGACCTAATCACAGAGTTGGTAGACTTTCTGAAAGAGGACAAACTGCACTGGTTCATCAACGGGACTGTCTTTCTGTTGCCATTGGTAACTACACACCTGCTGATGAATTTACCCATCATTCATTATGGTAATGGCCGCAGGGTGAAGAGTGCTTGTTCTCTCTTTTCAAACAAAATTACACACACGTGCATCCTCTGTGCAGCCGGTGTTCTCTCTGTCTTTCTCTCTCACACACAGACCTGACTGTCATATATAATAAGATGTGAACTTCTCATCTTGTGAGAATACACCATCACCTTGGAAGTAACAAAGTTGAGATTTTTGCAAGCTGGATGCTTTTTTTACAAGGCTTGAGTCTTTACATCTTGATATGGTTTATTGATATCTGAAGCAAAAGCTGACAGTATTAGGATTTTCCAAAGACTTTACAGCACCTCTTTTTATGGCAAGTGGCCAGTGAAGGATTTTGTTGTGTTCAAAAACTCTCATCTTTCATGTTCAAGCCTAGAGCCATTTATGTCTCCAGGCTACTGACTGTGCAACATGTTGATTTGTTTTCAATGCGTTCGCTTTTGAATATAGCTCCCAGGGCGTCGCTGATGCATGATGACAACCTGCGTTTGTGTTGTTGTGAAGAGAGCTGCATAAAGCTTAGTTGTAAAACATTTTTGGTGTTCCTGTTTATTTCCCCCTTCATGACAGATGTCTAGGGGTGGCCTTTTATAAAACTCAATTTTCATTTTATTAAGGCTTAGGCTATAGTTCTGCATAACTGTGGGTGTGGCCTCTCTGAGTGACAGGGGGATGGGCATCCTCTGGACTGGCTCCTAGTTTACGATGGCAGTGGTTGAGCTGCTCAAAACTGGTCTACTACCAACAGTCAAAAACAGAGAGACACAGTGAGGAGGGTCTATGTGAGTAAAACTCTATCATTCACTGTTACAAGCAAGACAAAGATCCAAACACGGTTTGACACTGAAACCCTTGTTCCAGAACCAGTGGGTTCACTCAAACTGCTCCACTCTGTTGTTTATTGGTTGATAAGTTTGTATATCAAATTCCTATAATACCCTTAGTTGTTAACTCTCTATTTCATTGCAGTTAGTGCACTCTCTCTGATAAGGACTCTGATGCACTGGTCCAGCTCAGATCAGTCTGGACAGGTCTGGCCGCTCCAGTCCTCTGCATCTCTCTTCTTTGTTTGGCAATACTTTTTTTAACCTCACACTTGAGATCAAACATTTCTTCTTTACTTCATCACTTGTGTGCTCTTCTCCAGATACAACATTCAGTGAACAACTCACAGCATCCCATATAGCTATCTTTATTTTCTGTTACTTTGCATCTACTGCTGACACTACTAAATATAACAGCTTGTTTTTTGTTGACTTCCTGTAGCAGTAGCTCCACTTCAAGTACTAAAGTTCTTTTTACGTTCGGAGTACTGTGCTCTCTCTGCAGAGTTTCTGTGTGCACACAGCCCTGCAGTCTCATGCCCTTTTACGGGCGTTGATGGGGTGTTTGTTAATTTGGATCACCTGGCATGCGCTGTCAGCTTACAAGGAGATGGCATTCATCAATTTAAGAACACAGCTGCGAACATTTCTGCAGCCTACGAACACCTTCATGAATCCAATGTTTTCTTTAGAAATTTCTTAAGAGAGAATTTAATCAAATACTTAAGAAGATACTGGTGAATAAGGCCCATTGTCTATATCTCAGCATATTTATATCAATAATACTGTATTTATTTAGCATATTCATATCTATCCTCATGATTTACTATACTACACACACACTTAAACACACATACATACACACACACGCATACATCAGACCCATCATGTTTGAATCCTAAGAGCTTGTATGGTTTAAATAAATTGTCCTATGACATGTTTGTCTGTATCAGGACCAGAATCCCAGTCCAGTCATTCCCATGGACCTGCATCCTTTTTCTTTTGCATCTGGCCTCATCACTCATCACCATCACCTCTCAGTGTTACCCCTGCACAGATATTGTCCAGACCGTGATCATGTGAACTCCCCCTAATCAATACCTGTTGAACAATCTACCCAGCAAGAGTTTTGTCTAAAACACTAGTTAATGTATTTTTTAATCTTTTTCATTGTTTTTAACACACGTATCAATGTACATTTATCTTCTCAGCTATTGCAGAATTTTGCCTTGTATTTTGTCAGTGAAAACATACATGCCTGTGTTGAGGTGGTACACTCTCAGCCCCTACGAAAACACCAGCAGGGTTTCTAGCCCAGACATGAGACACCATCTCTAAGTGAACAAATTTAAATGTCTGAAAAGCACTAACACCACTCTTTGTGTGTGTGTGTGTTTTGTGATCCAGGACAGCCTGAGCAGCAACATGTCGAGTCAGCAGCTGGTCTCCGTGTCTCCCATGTCTCCTCTGGGCTCTGTCGGCATCCCCAAACCAGCCCAGCTCACCAAAACCAACGCACCTGTCCACATCGACGTGGGAGGTCATATGTACACCAGCAGTCTGGCCACCCTCACCAAGTACCCGGAGTCACGGTGAGAGACACAGTGAAAACACACCAGGTATTCCTTTAAGATGTTGGCAATATTGCATTCACAAGGGCAAAAGCACGCTCAGTGAGATCCCCATGCCCATGACCACCAAAATCTTTTCAGCTGGCCCGTGAATCCAGATGAACATTTTTGCCTAATTTGAAGAAATGTCCTCAAGGTGTTACACTGCCTCCACAAAACCTTTGATCTTTGACCACTACAGTCTAAACAGTTCCTCTCTTAGACTTACCGTAACGTTTTTGCCAAAGTTAAAGAAATGAGATATCATGTCCATCAGAAGGGACTGTGCAGACAGACAAGCTGTAAACAATATGTCAAATTGGTATGTTTACTCAAAATTTATTCAAAATATCCAACTTTTTCCATCAGATTGAATAAAGATTGGCTGGTTGAGCAGTGAATGTGCTCACTGCACCTTTTGATGCTTTCTACCAGCTATTACACTAAGATTTACAGGACGTTGATTCACTCGTTTCACACCATACATTTCCAAACCGTGAGAGGAGCAGAGAAAACAGAACCAGACCTCAGGACTGCGATAATAAATGGTGGTTTACAGGTGAGTTAAGTTTGTGGTTTTACTTCAAGTTGCTGATGTAGTTGTTGTTGTGAGCATGATATCGTTAGCCAGCCTCAGCAGATAGCCAGTGCTAGTTAACAGATCTGCTTGACAGGCACAGTGGAGGCTACGTGTTGTTGCTCACACATAACTCCTCTGTATCTCAAGGTACTCGCTAATGTAAAGCTAAATACTGTCTTTATACTGTGGGAGTTAGTTAGTCTAATTATTAATATCACAGATCCAACATAACTTTAATGTACTGCTTTTTATGAATTAAGCTCTAGTACTGGTATTGATGTTCACATGTTAGTAGCATCCGGTGTGAGAATGTAGACTGTATTGACCAAAACAAGTGTTTTGACTAATGTAGTGCTGAACTCCAAAAATGTGTTTCACTCATTCTGTTATAGGAACCAAAATCCTCTGACTCCCCCCAACGCAACATCTACACAATCTTCCATCCTTGGGAGAGGTTAACAGCCAGATCTCACATTCTGTTTACTTTTATATAATCTGTGCAGAAGCAGCCCTCTCTATTAGATTTATCTCCAAGCACTGCAATACCACAGAGCACAGTGTGTTCGCAACCTGCTGTTTAAGAAGGTTACTTTTGTGTGGATTTGCACAGTATGGAAGTTGTGCCTGAAAAGGAACATCAGCAAACAGGGGTGTGACCCAAAGCAACTCAACTGAATCTGAAGGCTGCTCTTTGGAGGGATAAGATAAGCATGAAGAAGTTCACAACATGTCAGACTTCAACAACTTTCAGTTGTCACAGTCACAGGTTTCATGCAATATGGGCAAAAAGAAAGGTTTCTCCACATGAAAAGTATGAAACAGGGCAAAGAAGTGCACAAAAAAACATTGGATGAAAAAAAATGAAGAGAGATTGTCATCCTTTGAAAAGATTTGTGTGTGATTCGGAGTGCAGACAGGTTTGTTCAGATTAAAGGCATATCGAGGGAAGTTTCTATCAGATAAATACATGGTATTGAGAGAAAAAAGCCACTGATGAGCAGCAAACTGGCATTTGACACTGCTGGTGCCTCTGGAGTCTCAAAGAACTTCTTGATGCAGGATGCCCCAGAGGCTTGCAGTTGTGCATAGAGCTGATGAGAGGAGCATCTCTTCCCCCATGTTGTGTTTGCAGCCATCCTGCTTTCTGTCCAAACTCTCATCTGAATACTGATGTTTGCACATGTTGTCATTTGTGCAATTACTCAAGTAGATTACCTGCAAAACATGCACCAAGCAAATGCACAAACTGTTACCACAAACATCTAATTTAACAGAATAGAATAGAATAGAATTACTTTATTAATCCCAAAGGGAAATTCATTTGTCTGTCAGCTCATCTACCATTTGCAGAAGAATTAAAAAGCCTGATGGCTGTGGGTATAAAAGATCTTCTGTATCTCTCTGTCCAGGTACGAAGAGAGAGGAGCCGTCCACCACTGCTGCTTCTTTCCAAGATCCAACTACAACACAGTGCCATCCTCTTTTTTTTATGCAGTGTATAAGCATAAGCAGTCTAAGTTGTGGACTTGGTTGCTGTACATGCATTGTCTATGACCTGATATTTAAAGTCTTCCTGCTCTCTTGATATGTAAATCCAAGAGTTATGAATTACATGTTTTATTTGTATCTTAATGCGACATTAAAATGAACATGAAGTATTTTCATGTTCCTTAGTTTGTCAACACAGTCCAATTTGCATCATCAGTGTTAGGTCAACTCCAACTTTTTTTGTTTGCGCTTAGATATCTGTTTTTTTCCTTGAAGATCATTTGTTGAAAAGTCAGTTACATTTCTAGAGTTAATGTGTCATTTTTATGTTTCTAAATATCTCTGTTCTTTGTCAATTAAATAAATAATTCAAATAGAAAATCTACAGAGTCTAAACTGCAGTCATTTGTAAACTTGGTGGCAGTGAACCAGTTTTTAGCTTTATCAGCAGACATGTTCATAGATATTAAAGAGTGTTCCATAAAGAGTATCAATTCTTCCACCAACCTATGGGGAATTATGGGAGCTAATGTCTGTCAGAAAAGTTACAACAGCAACTGACTAACTAAAGTGATGTTTGTGTTATATGGATATCTTGAAGCATCACCTTAAAATAAATTGGCAAGTGTCAACAGAGTGTGATCACTGAGCTGCTGCAGTACATTACAGGACATGACAGCGTCCACTGCAGTGGCATTGTGTTTAATGAGGATCCTCTCTGTGGCTGTCTGTTGTTTGTGGCAGGATCGGCCGGCTGTTTGATGGAACAGAGCCAATAGTGCTGGACAGTCTGAAGCAGCACTACTTCATTGATCGAGACGGCTACATGTTCCGCTACATACTCAACTTTCTCAGGACTTCAAAACTCCTCGTCCCTGATGACTTCAAAGTGAGTGTCTGTAGAGCTTTGATCAGGTACTGTCACAGTTGATCTCTGTCAGACTGTCAGAGGAGGACTTAGTCCACAGACTTACACACCATGTCCAGGACACAACCAGTGTTTACAGCTCCTCCTCTGAACTGTGCTGTGGGTTAATCACAATGCACTTTCATTCAGCAGCCTGGCTGCATTCAGTCTGACTTACAGTACTGTCATCATTTATTGTATTTCCAGAACCTGGTGCCTACATGGTCTGTCACTGACGTCAGTGCTTGGGAAAACAACATTTTTCATCTCATGATAGTGAGATAAATAACTTGAGGTCTCGAGAAAACAAAGGAAAAAAGTATGAATTTATGACCAATAGGGCTTCTGTATATTTCCCTTCATCCCTGTCCAAACATATCTATGCCACATCGCGGCAGGAACAAATCAGTGTTTTATAATTGATCAGTTCGGCTTTCTTTAATATATACTACAATTTACTATTTTCAGCCTGGTGATGTGTGTGTTTGATAATCTCATTAAATTTAATAATGAACCAATGTAAACATTCACCATCTGAGATCTGTTGTGTTGTTCTTTTGACCCCAACAGTTTCCATGTCAGTGTGCCAGTATATAAATTACTTTTATTACACTCATTACTAAAAGTGATGCACTGGTACCAGTATCAGGTCCAATGCTGCATAGAGCTACTCTGATACTACGGCACCCAGTATGATACGGCAAAGTTTAACAGGTATGCAGCGATGAGAGGAGGTGGAACAGTGTCTGTGGTGTGAAAATATTCAAATTATTGTTAGAATTGTAATGGTTTTATGAAGTACTCATATCAGTACTCTGTATCAGTATGTATGTACTTGTTCTCAGTCTGAAAGGGTCTGAATCACAGATGGACAGCTTCAGTTGACTCAAAGCTTCTGGTCTCAGATCTTAAAAGTTTGTCTGTGTTACAACAAAAGTTGTGTTCTTTTAAATTGTATAATTTTTTTTTTTTTTTATTATGTAACAATAATTCAGTCAGTAAATCTGTGTGTGCGTGCAGGAATACTCCCTGCTGTATGAAGAGGCCAGGTTCTTCCAGCTGGCTCCTCTGCAGGCTGAACTGGAGCGCTGGAGGACTGAACGGGAATGTGGGAGCGTGTGTCAGGAGTCTGAGTGTGTTGTGGTTCATTTGGCTCCGGAGCTCGGAGAGAGGATCAGTGTGAGCGCCCACCGAGACATTATTGAGGAGGTCTTCCCAGAGGTCAGAGACACCATGTCCAATTCCCTGAAAAACAGCTGCAATAAGGACTCGACACACGTCATTCGCTTCCTGCTCACCGGCCACTGCAACCTGAACTCTGTGCAGGTATAACACAATGATAAATAAGGGATCTTTGGTTACTTCCAACTCCTCTGTTTGATATGCAGAGTTTGTCATGAGCATTATTTGAAGCCTTGTTTCCAATGACTTATCTCTCTCTCCTCTTTCCTGCTCCCTTTGCCAAGTGTGTCTTATGTTTAGTTATTCCTCAGCCCCTTTAGTAAAAATGATACATGTAATGTAAGTAGTTTATTGTTGTATCTTATTGCTGCAGTGGAGGTAAGCCTTAGTGTGTTGTTAGTGCTCCTCCTCTTCCTGGCAGTTTTCATGCAGTTAGGAAACCAGAGCAGCACAGTGCTACTTAAAGGAGAAGTTCTGTTTTTTGCAACCTGGACCTTATTTCTAGCATAAAATACGTTCGTTTACTCACCCGAACAACTTTGGTGTAACTTGGAGTCCTTTGGAAGATATTTAGATCCACTCGCGATCTATGTATATCCATATAACAGGAGTTGTTGGGGCAACGATGCAGCGTCTAAATAAGACATTATCTGCCACGAAACTCCTTCATTTCACCAATATGTTGTTATGAATCATCGGCACTATTCCCCCGCGAGCTCTGAGCGGCTCGGAGTTGTTTTGTTATTGTCACCCAGGGTTTTTTACACGGCTTTTCACTGACCTACGACTTCGATGACGTCACTTCCGTGCCACTGCCGAAGACTGATCATAAATGTGGAACATTGTCCATCTTGTTCAACTTTAGCATTCTACTGGGGAAAGCATCTAAATGTCTTGCTCAAAAGCTGCTTGTTGAATAACACTGGTGTGTGTGTGGTTGTGACTGCAGGTGTTGGAGCGGTTACAGCACAGAGGCTTCTGGATCACAGCTTCCTGTGGCGGAGGAGTTGACTCTTCCCAGTTCAGCGAATACATCCTACGGAGGGAAGGCCGACACTCCCCCACCCTCCCACGGATGAAACAGGAAGTCGTGGACTGACACATATCAAAAACAGCTTCACTTCAGCAGCACAGACATCAACATAGAGAGCACACATTAAAACTGAATCCTCTGGATACTTCACTTTCATCAGGAGAGGAGAGTCATTACAGTAATAGTAGATCCATCGGACTGCAGGGCATGATGGGAAGAGCCATTCTGAGAAACAGTGGCTTTAGCATGTCTGCTGATATGAAATGGAGGTCAGTGTCTAACTCCAGGCCATACTCATGGCACAGCAGCTGTATATGACACCAGTACATCCCACAGACATTGTGGCTAATCCACTGACTGAAACAGGTTTGGGCTAAACTAAGGTATCTTTTTAACGCTGTCTACAGATAGTGGTTTATTAACATACGATGTGTATTTACCTTAAGATATGTATTTACCTGTATTGATATTTCAATAAAAACAATACACAGTCACAGAAAAAAAATGATTTAAAGAAAGTACATTGTGGGAAAATATTGTTAAGTGAGAGAAAAAGCAACTTATTTTTACATCCACCATCAACATGTTTGTCTTCATCATTCATCTCCTCCCTTTTAAAATGTAACATGTTGATATTTTAACTGACTTTGTACTTTTATCTGAGGAAATTTTTACACAGGGATTTTACTACTGTAGTAAAATGTCTTTTAAGTAAAATAGACTGATAACATGCTAATGTGCTGCTCTTATCATGGTAATGTTGCCATTTCCTTTATCACAGGCACAAACTACCCGCTGTTCACAAGCGGGCCGTGCCATGGCTCGACTGTAGCCGCAGTCTCGGTGTGGCTGTTGTGTTCACACTGACCCACCCACACCGCACTCGGGCCCAGAGCTCAACTGGGCCGACCTAAACACTGCCTGTGTGAAAACACCCTTACACTAGTTCTGCTCCAGAATTCACAGCGCTCTGCTGCTTCTAGATACTTTCACTGATTCGGCTGCTGTTTGAATGCTGCTCCAGATCAGCCAGTTACTGTAGCTGAGAAGTTAGCAGTTCCCTTTAACTTCACTGTATGTGTGTGTGTGTGTGTGTGTGTGTGTGTGTGTGTGTGAGCATTTGTTAGTCCGTGGGCCAGAGCAGATTTCGGTACCACTCAAGGGGGCAAAATCTAGTAACATATTTTGAAAAGGTACGTGTCCGTAGATGATAATTTGGTATGATAACCCATCCTAAATGGAAGCTTTGTGACAGTTCTCATCACATGAAGTTAACCACCCCCTACAATAAATAGGCCTGCAGGCCCAGGTGCATGTACTAATTTATCAATTTTCAGCATGTTTGGTAGCATTTTAAAGGGTACATTCATGGCTTTCATTTAACGTTTTGGGCTTGTCTTAAAAATATAAAGGTCACATGAGCTCCTTAAACTGTAAACAAATGATTTTTTCGCAGTTTTCACCTAGACAGTAGTCTTGATTTTAGCATTGTGACAAGTAGGAACAACACTGACACAAATAACAGAAACTGAAAAAAAATATTCAGACTATTCATCCCTAACTCTTGGAATTATTCACAAAGCATCTTAAGGCTAAAAGTAGCTCATAATGTGCTGTTTTACCGGAAACCCGTAGAAATATTGTGTGTGTCCTTTTAGGACTTCTTATTTTGTCTGAGTAAGAGTGATTGACAAAACAGCTCAGCAGTAATCCTGGAGATCTCACATGATGCTGAAATTCTTCAGCATCCACTCGATCTTGTGGGAATAATGATTACTGTGGAACTTGTAAGGGAAGCAATAATGTCTGTGAATAATATACTGTGGAAAAAAACACATGGACAATGACCTATAGCGACAATGACCTATGATGATGACCTTTAAGTGCAACCTCTGAGGCTGGAGGATTAACCTGACACTGTCTGTCTCTGACAGTTAGACAGTCCCCACAGATATTCAAATGTCCAACTTTAAAGCAGAAATAAACATGTTTACAGCCTGCTACAAAAAGCAGTTGTCGTCTCTGAAGCTAATTTCATTCTTCATGTTAACTGTACCACTTTTGGATGTAGAGTCAGGTACTAGCAAGACAGCCAGGCTGTAATATCAAGAGGCTAAATCCATCTATGATCAGGAGCAGAGAAATACAGTGGCCCTGAGAGATTAACACACTGCAGTTTAAGATGTACGCAAATACACACATGCAAATACGCTTTACAGTGGAAACTCTGTTCTGAATTTATGGTACATTTGTGTATTTGCTTGTGTTTTCTGAGCTCTCAGGGTCATGATATATGGGAGCAGACATTACTACGCTACTGACTACAGTTCATTAATGTGACGTAACACCTAATGTGACATGGACCCACATCAGTGTCCGAATCTTTTTTACAGCTACTACTTTTGCCTGTGATGTCCTCTTCATGTTCAGTGCAGCTTTGAATAAGTTGTCAATCATGCACCTTATTTGCATTGACATAGACTTTATATTTGCAGAGAGCATAACTTACTGGAGCAAACATGGAGTTTCCTGTGAAAAATATGATTTTTTTTGGTTCTTATTCGTTGCATGAATTAGTTTTACTGTAAAAGCAGATTTCTTCTCATCTTATTGGAGAAACTGAAGACAGAAGAATCTGTGGGCTTACTTTCCATGTAAACTGATCTATTTCCTAAATATGTTTAGCAGCAACCACAACAGCACTCTATGTCTATATCATGTTTCACCTGTTTTGTATCATCCCTAATTACTATAAATGAATGAATAGAAACTCATAAACAGTAATGTTGGTTGTTGATTTTGATGAGAGAAACCTTCAACACCTGTCACTCTGTGCTGGCTGTGTAAGGTGTTAGGGTTACAACACTGTCTTAAGGAGGGGGTCATGGTGAACTGGACTGAACATGGGAGACTTTTGCTCTCGCACAGTTGCATTATGAAAAGGTTACTGTGTGTATTATTCAACAGGGATTAACACTGTATCGGCCTCGAGAGCTAACACACTGCAACGTAGGAAAACACAAATATATGAACGGGCTGCAAATACAGAACTTCTAGTTGTAAGACACCTTAGTTTTTAGTTTGCTAACCAGAAGGCTGCTAGTAATCAAAGTAGTGATTAGTAACCATGGTGCTCCCTCAGATATGCTGAACCTGAACGATACTGTGCGTTTTCTGAGTCTTGTTAAAACAGGACCAGAACAGACTGCTGTTGGGAACCACTTGGTGCTAAGCCAAAATGGAGCAGAATCAGAAAAACAAGTGCTGGCATCACAGGAAGATGTACAGCATTGCCAGGCATACAGCTCAAAAACAAATAACCACTGAACTAAATGTGAATGAGCCAGAGAGCACATCTATCAGTGGGAAGCAGGGAATGAAAAATGCTCTCATTCATGAGAGGAAACATGAAATTAACACTGGCATATTGTAAACAAGTACAAGGATGGAATCTGTGCCAGATGGATGGATGCAGCCTCTTCAGCTCAGACGATATGGGATGTTTAGCTCTAGTAGCTGATACACTTAAAAGCAATGAGTTGTTCCCTTGTGTACATTATTATCTCCATTGTAAGATAGGAAATGTACAATAGAGAAACAAATACACATACTGCAAAAAACTAAGAGTTGTATGAGATGAACACTTGCTGCAACCTATTGCCAGCTCAGATTTCAAGTTGTTCTGAAATTGAGTTTGCGTGAAGCACATGCTCACCCATCTCTCACTAAATAAGGAAATGCCCTAAATTATGTAGAACTTTAGGCCTTGATAGAATGACAGGCAACTCATAAAAATTCACATCCTGTACAAAACATTTTTGGGGATGCCACCCACATGTTTAGCTGTGTTGCTCATTCCACGGATGCATGATCCTTACAACAAGTTGTATCTCATTGTAAAGGTGACTAATCAGGCTTTCCAACAATATAAAACTGGCAAACACCAGTTGGTATTAGAAAAGGGGAGAATAGACTGACTGAAATAACATTTCCAAACGTTTTTTTGAGGAGTTTAAATCAGTCATGTCCAAACTATTCCACAAAGGGCCGTGTGGCTGCAGGTTTTTTGGTCCAACCAGTCAAGAACACACAATTCGACCAATCA
The DNA here is from genome assembly GCA_900303245.1 of Selene dorsalis. Taxonomy (NCBI): domain Eukaryota; kingdom Metazoa; phylum Chordata; class Actinopteri; order Carangiformes; family Carangidae; genus Selene; species Selene dorsalis. The sequence continues at coordinate 11,671 of OMNW01029996.1, read as the reverse complement.
ACTGTCTGAAGACTGAGATCAGTTGATTAACTGAGTCTGCTTGGTTGGAACAAAAACCTGCAGCCACACCGGCCCTTTGTGGAATAGTGTGGACATACCTGTGCTATATGAACCACAGTGAGGCCTCCAGGGATGATTCAGCTTCTGGCTGTGCTATTCTCACCATCCATGTTGACATAGTAAAATGCTAACAGGAATTATGCTCATTAGCTTACTATATTAGCATGCCAACATTTGTTAATGTGCCAACTGGCAGTAAATGCAAAGTTGAGGATGCTGGAGGAAGATAAGGACTGAAGTGGTAGGTACCTACGACTGAGGCCTCACTTCTCACTGTGATGATGCAGTAAGAAAAGTCAACAGATCATCTCATGGTGAAGATCAGTGCGTTCACAACTTTTTAATGGTCCAACAAAAACACATGAATAATGAAAAACTCAAAATCCAGTTGAGAACCGAACCTGCACACAGTAACAGTGTTTCACTGACTCATTTATACAACAGTCGACAACAGGGTTCCTTTTCTATTCTTCTCTTTAACATCCTTCTCACAGCTTCCTTACTTCGGCACGTGAATTATTTCATTTCAAACAAACACATTGAACATCAAAACGGTGATTGTGTGAACTGTAATCACAGCATGGCTTTGTACAGAGTGAGAGAGTGGCGGTACAGGGAGTCCTGCTCCAAACACACCAGCAGGTCCCTCAGCATCACCCGGGTCACTCTGTGTACCCGCAGCCTGGACAGCAGAGACACCTGGGACACACACACACACAATGAGCCAGTCAGGATGAGTGAAGATGATAAACTTTATTATTATACAGCTCTATGAAATGCTGTATTCTGATTTGTCAATCACTGCATTCCAAGGTCTGTTATTTCTGTATAACAGACCGGAGGGATGCCGCTCTAATTCCTGCTCTCCAATAAAGGCAGCAGAGGCGGATCACTCTGGTAAAGCTGTGTATGGTGATTACGACGACTTCATATTATAAACGTGTTCAATTTTGTCACCCATGGGGCCACAGCATGAGAAAAACACAGACATTACTTCTAACATTACCAAAGAACTCCCATTCCCTTATCTTTAGACAATTCAGCTTTCAAATTTCATGCCTTAATATTTTGTACACTGTTTATAACTTATTGTACAGGTCCTTCTCAACGATTCCACACCATTCAGCCTCCAAATTCTACTTTTAATCTCAAGACACTGCTTCCCAAGTTACTTCAGCAATATCATTCAGCAGCCACACACATTTTCTACATTAATGCAGCTTCTAGTTAAATACTGTTTCACTATCTGCAGACCATTGTGTTCACTTTGGTGCTGAGCTTTTGTCAATAAGCCTGCACAGATATTTCACATTAAATCCTCTCAAAAGTTCACATTCAACACAGGCAGGCTTTAAATGTGATGTACCTGCAGCCCACAAATGATGTGATCAGATGTTACACCAGACCAGGTGCTTCTAAAACACAGCTTTTAAGCACAGATCTGAGACAGTAGTTGCACCCACCTGGCTCACAGTCTGCTCCACAGGTCTCTTCCTACGAGGCCCGATGGCAGCCAGGGCAGCCAGATTGGCCTCCTTCTGCTGCAGCTGAGCTTCTTCTATTTGTTGTAACTAAAGAGAGAAGAAAACAAAGACTTTGTCTCAATGCTGTGACTAAGGTGTTGCACAGATTTCATGATGACTGACACCACCCTTGTGTCAGAACTGTGAAAATTAACTTGAAGCAGTGATGGTTGAGGAGACAGCTGTAGTGTGATGCAATGATGTAGAATCTATATCAAAACTCCTGTCAAATTTAAGCATGAGCACGGGTTTCTTGAGCGTGAGTGCTTGGTTTTCAGAGAAAATATTGCAAAATCTGATCATGATATCAATAGCATGGCCTATTGATATTCCACACTCTTGAATAAAGATAGAAAGAAACCTGCACAACTGCTCAGAGAGGAGTCATAAGATGGGTTGGGGTAAACCTCTTAAAGAATAAATTGAACTCATTGGGCTGATGTAGTCTCCATCCCTTGATCACTCTTTATGTCATGTCCAGTGATGTTCCACAACTCCATTATGTTGCTGTGTTTGGGTTTCCTCTTGTAAAACTCCATTGCCATGTCCTGCTGATCAAGCTGCTTCTTCATCACGTACTGGATTCCACTCCTGAACCCAGCCTACTTCCCGTTCCATATTGCCTTGATGTCCTTTACTACACAATATTTGTCACTCAACCCATGCAAAACTGAAGCCAGAGGACTTATTCGGTCTGTGTGAGACTGCACTGTAATGTTCTCAATGTCTGACTGTCAACACTGCCATGGTTTCACCAACAGGAGGCAAAGCACTGCATCACAAGGTCATATATTAAAGGTGCTTCTCTCTCACTGGACACACATTTCATTCACTGCCTGCGAAACATTCTCAACATTCTCACAAAATGACTTGTGTGAGTAAGACACACACACACACACACACACTGGTTGAAATAAGATAACAACAAATAGAGAAAGTTGAGCTATTAAAATAGAAAGAATAACCTTTTGCATTTTTACACATTTAAGTGAAACCACAGCTGTGTGTCCCAGCAAGGAATTGTGTGATGGTATTTCCCCTGTTCTTTTGTAAAGGACGGTCCAGTGTTTCTGATGCTAAAGAAGACAAGACAAAAAGCACCGAGGCTCTCATCGTGGCTGCTGCTCAAATACTTCAGAGCAGGACAGATTGTTATTTATCCATTTATTTTTGTGTCCTCACCTGTCGGCCATCATCGCTACAGGGTTTGTCCACCAGAGGGAACTGGTGCACAAGAGACAAATACATTGCCTTGCCTTCACCAACTCAGACCTTGCCTTTGCTGTGTGCCACAGTGAAATCCCCATTGCATTCGGGATTTGTGACAACTGCTTGGATTTTGGGAATCCCCTGAATTTTCAGGACATCTGCTCATCCTACCACTCACACATGGTAATGAAAACCACCACTTGAGTCTAGATCTATAATCAGATTAGGAGACAGTCTCTAGGGGGTCCATCAGTGTTAATCATGCAGCCAGTCCCACACATCAGTCCAGGGCTAAGGGTTTTGATGGTCCACTGGTAATGGAGCTGCTGTTTTCCAGGTAATGTCCAGTTCACCTGTGCTGTGGTCTCTTTCTACGTCTGAGGCTTTCTGAACACTGTGTTCACATAGATCACAGGTAACAGGAGGGATTCACTTGTACCAATGCATGAATGTGAGTCCAGACTGGACAACATAAAAAGACTCCCTGCTCTGCACACCATTACTCCTCTGTCTGTCTATGAAGTATATCAACACTGAAACACTAATGTGTTTTTTTGGTTCAGGCTCCTGTTCAGGCTCATTTTGCAGACCTGAGCACTGTAGTGAGGAGTGTTTAAGTGCACTTAATGAAAGAAGAACACTCTGAATTAAAGACACACACCTCTTTGGCTCTTTGCTTCAGTTGCTGATGATGTAGATCCTCAGTGTGTGAGCGACTCTGTAATAGCAATCACACACAATATGGTGTAACCGTTACTTTTTTAAAAGTTGAATTTGAAACCATGCTCATCTCTTCCACTATATCCAGGTAGTTCAGAGATGTAAGATCATTTCAGTTGTGTCTGCTCTCACTCTGGCAAGACGCAGCAGTCTCTCTCTCTCCTCCTCATCTCTCCTCTTCTTGTTCAGACTCTCCACTTCTTCAATGAAGCGAAGCTGAGAGCGTACATCGCTCACTTTGCTATGCCACAGGTCCTCCTGTTGACTCACAAACACACAGACACATTCACTGGCGTGGATAAATCCAACATTCCTTCATGAGACAATATGAAGCCACGCTCTCGGCTCAGGGTGGGACTGCTGTACCTTCTGGACAGCTTTGCGGTGTTCTGCAATCACAGTTAGTTTTTCCAACAGACCACGGAGACACTCCTGAGTAGCATGAGAAACCAGAGCGACCACCTCTGGACCAACATCTGTTACTCCCAGTGCCTGCCCTAACACAAGACACGCAAAAACATTTGGCAAACACACAACACAGCTCAACTCGTCTGAAGCACTCCCATGAAATCAGGTTAAAATGGAAAATGGAGACGAGATGACAAATCACACAACTTAAGATTGTATCAAAGCTCTAAGATAATGACAATTCTGAGATAAAAAAAATCATGTTGTCCATTCTGTCTGTTAAATCTCTCTGTCTAGTTTTACAGACCAATGAACACTTAGAATAATAAATAGCATGCTGAGCTCTGCCTCAGTGTAGATCCTGCACCTGTGTGAAGGATTCGGCTGAGCACTATGTTAGGTGAGAGGAAGGGCTGATCCTGGCAGGACTGCACCACTGAGCCAACCATGGTGGTCAGGATCTGGGCGTTCTCCTCCCTCAGGTTGACTCCAGCCATGAAGGCTACATCATTAATGTCATCATCCTCTCTGGGGAACACACACACACACACACACAAAGAAATCCACGCACTTCAACAGAGTGCAAATGAGATATCCTGAGCTGCTTAACTTGCGAGTACCTCACACTTAAATTTAAATCTCAAGTGCATGCATTACTTGTAAGATCCTGAGCTGCCTCTGAATGCAGACTTTGTAGGATGAGGTGGATCCTGAGGGAAATGGCTCCTCATAGAAAAAGTTCCTATAAAAAGAAATAATCAAAGTTATGGGGAGAGAACACCAACAGAGACTACGCTGGGTAAAAACAGCTGTATCCGCATTATCTAGCATGAAAAGGTGATTGAGAGTTATTTATTTTTGCCGGGGCAGACACACAACAGTTACCATTACTTTGTACACTAAATAATAAACCTCCGCAGCTGTCTTAGCCCACTGGCTGGCGTATCAATAAAGAATGCAGATGAGGTTATTATAGCCCAAAGGTTTAACACCACATGTCAGGAAGTAGTGCAGATTTAAACAAGTTAGAGCGCTCTCCTTGTATGGAGGTTTAGACACTCCTATTTCAGGGAATTGAGAATTTGCAAGTGAGCACAATATTTAATCTTTACCTGTGCGTCTTCCTGACTGGAGCACTGTGTGCTTGAAGGTGGGTCTGCTGCTCTTAGATAGGTTATTCCTGGACTGGACAAATGTAGTCAACCCAGGTCTCAAAATCCCCTCGTGATGTCGCTGGTTACTCTGCATTTAGGAGAAATCACTGAGCATTTTACTAAAATCAAACATTTCAATGCCTTGTTTAGTGACACCCAGCTCTAGACTTCTACTACAACTGTTGAGATCTGACTCCTGTAAATCTGTATGTACACATCCAGTCAACAGTTTGACAGCACCCCAATTTTTCTAAAATGTGTTCTAAACTGTTGACTCATCAAAGTAGCCACCTTTGGCAGATAAAACAGCTGAACACACTTGTGACATGGAAATCAAAAGTTCTTCCCAACTCTGCTGCAGAAGTTCCCATAAATGTGTGGCACTTGTCTTGTCCCACTTGTGTTGGGTCATTATCTTGCTGTGGGATGAACCCCTGACCGACCAGGCCCATACCAGAGGGTCCTGCATGGTGCTGCAGAATGCTGTGGTAGCCCTTTGGGTTCATGGTGCCTTTCACTCTGTACAAGTCAACGAGCCAGGATCCAGCAAAACAGCCCCAGACCATCCTCCATGTTTGACAGTTGTTGTCACACACTGAGGAACCATCCTTTCTCCTACTAGACGACGTACAAAAAAGATTTCAAATTTTGATTCATCAGTCCATAACACCTTCTTCCAGTCTTCAGTAGTCCATTGGCGGTTTTTCACGGCCCAGGCATGCCTCTTTTTCTTTTCTTTTTTTTTACATTATTTTTCAGTTTTGGGTAACCTTACATTTTTGTAAACCTCTGCCAGTTCACCACTTACTTTTGTACCATTTCAAGCTATTCTTGATGCTTGAATTTCAATATAAAACTGGAAAAATTGGTGTGTTCTAAAACTTTTGACTGGGAGTGTATTTGGAGAAGGTCAACAATGAGATCACCTAAGTGGCTTTCTTCAGGGCCAATGTATTTGGGGAAAATCAGGTTTCTCTAAATCCCTATGCTGACAGTCCAGCACTCACTATGTTTAACAGAGTGAGTACTGATAAATACTAAGCTCAAACTAAGCTAAGGGCCGATCCAGCTACAACTCATTACCGTCTTTCACACTGTTATTTGATTCAGTGTCAGTGAAGATACTGATTATAGCTACTGTAAATTCGTGTAAACACCCAGATAACACTTGTTTACCTGCCTGCTGCTCTGCAGGGTTTGTCCTGTGGTACTTATGGATGACTTAATGCTGGAAGTGCTAGGGTGGCAGGTGGAGGCTGAAGCCTGTTGGATGAATAACTGAGGGTCTGCAGTAAGGCGACGCACTGCAGGAATACTTTTCTGGTAGCAATGAGGTAGAAACAAGAGGAAAGAAGATTAAAACTGAAATTCCACATTCAAAGACTCATTATGGGATGAACTACGTGGAGTCAAAACTGTTGGTTAGAATGATTGGTTAGAACCACATATCTAAAGTCTACAGTGCGGAGGTGTTGTGTTGTTAATCCTCTGGACACCTTGAGGAACGGCACCAGGCACGGCTGTGGAGTGGACTTGAGCTCCTGGTACAGCTGCTCTGTGAACTCCTCTGCCTCCAACTTCCCTTCCTGCAGGTCACACAGCATAAACACTTAAAGAAGTACATGTTTTATGTGACCTGGCTAGAACTTCAATATGACATGGCAAAGTCAGAACTGAAAATAGTATATATTACATATTACACATACTACACATGTAACTTAATGGGCAGTACTAGAGTAACTTCTAATCCAGGTAAAAACAATGAGAACTAAAATGATGTTTGAGACAGTAAATGATTCAGTGGGTGATGTCTCGGCTCTGTGATGATGAACAGCAGTAACATACCAGCAGACTCCTGACCAGTCCCCTGACGTTGTTGGCCATGTTGGCAGACCTAGAGTCACTGGAGGCCAGTTTGATCAGAGTCACAAGG
>OMNW01029952.1:3463-18534 GCA_900303245.1 Selene dorsalis | reverse complement strand
TCTCTGATGCTGTTACGTGAACACGTTTCCTCAGCTCGTTAATGTGATGACCTCTGAGCTCTTATGGTTAAAATCCTTCATCCAGTAAAAACATATGTAGTCGTAAACAAAATATGACTTTTGAATACTTTAATGTGCTTATATATGAACTTTTTTTTCACCTTGGGAGGTTTTGTTTAAGCGCACACTTTATCTTAAAGGCTAAATAATTACAGTATTCAGAAGATCAGGTGTCTGTTAGCTTCACTCTGCCTCAGGTGTTGTGCTGTTGCTGTCATGGAGGTGGAGAGCGTGTTACTCCTCCTGACACCTGTGCTACAGAAGCCCACCTGTCGAGCTGCACTTCACAGCCTCGCCTCTGACTCATTATACTGTAAATGTCGTGTTTTATCTAGAAAAAAAAAGATAAACTGTCGGGGGGAAACACAGCACATGATGGAAAATACGTACAGGTTACACTTTGTTATTTCAGACTGTGCAGATGAAATCGTCTTTCAGTAAAGTAACTGAAGAGTCGATGAGTGGATCCGTTTGAACAAAAGCAGCATTTTGGGAGTCTGAGGGAAAAGAAACCTCCTTTTCTTCTGCATTTAAAGTCGATGTTTTATGCAGCTTAACTTTATTGAAAAAGAAAGTGTCTTCCTTCCAGAGACTCGTAAAGTTTTGTTGTTTTTTTCAATACAGTTTTTTAAATGTTATCTATTAAAATTCGTCTGCACTGTGTGAAATATCAAAAACACTCATCAGTGTCAGTGTTACCTGTGGTGATGTGAGCCAATTAAAAGAGTGAAATCTGTGTATTTTGTCCTTTTTTGACTTGAAAATTTGGAACGAGCTGCCCTTTCAAGTGTTTTTGAATTTTTTTCAATCCCACTGTCGAAGCACAACTTCTCTCTTTTTTTTCTTTAATAAAATTCATTCATTTTCTATACCACTTATGCTCACTAGGGTCACGGGTGAGCTGGAGCCTATCTCAGCTGACTTAACATATACAGACAAACAACCATTCACACCTATGGGCAATTTAGAGTCGCTAATTAACCTAACCTGCATGTCTTCGGTCTGTGGGAGGAAGCCGGAGAGGAGCCACGCATGCACGGGGAGAACATGCAAACTCCACACAGAAGGGTTCGAACCCAGAACCCTCTTGCTGTGAGGTGCCAGTGCTAACCACTGAACCACAGTGCCGCCTTTTATAAAATCACTATGTGAAATATATCCAGTTTTAACCCCCCCAGAGGCATCTTATACTGTGATATGTCATTTCAACCTATGCCACAAATTGTGCTCATTTTATTATTAGACTGTATCATCAAGCCTTATTGTGAGTTCATAGTGACCTTTGACCTCTTCATTTTAAAATCAGTTCAGCCTTGAGTCCAAAAGCCCTTGTTTTGTTTGTTTGTTTGTTGTTGTGCTTGGGGGGGTCATTGTGTAATCTGACTGCAGACACTTTAACCTCAGTGATCAATGTGTTAGTTAGTTCGTGTTAACTCTGACTCATCGCTCCCTGGAGGCCGACGAGTGTGAGCAGCTGAAACTTTAATATTATTTGGATAAAAAGGTGCATCGGTGCCTCAATCAGTGATGGGACTCCTTCCCTCTCCCCTCCCCTCCTCTCCCCTCCCCGCTTCCCAATTACAGCTCCATCCTGTGATTGCAGCCGATAAGGTTGGTGTAATTTAATCTAGGACTAACTGCTACCGCTGGAGTAATTATTTTTGTAAACTGTTTGCATTGGTCCCTTGTTAAAAACATTTTTTCTGATGTCACGACACAGAGCGATAAGAGCGAATGATGAATGCGAGCCGAGGGGTACTGACGAGAGCGGGACGATGATGAGATAGGGACCGTTGAGCCTCTTGTGCTCCATCAGGTAGGTGATGAGGGCGATGGTCTGGATGGTTTTACCGAGGCCCATCTCATCAGCCAGGATGCCGTTCAGATTGTTGTTGTACAGAGACACCATCCACTCCAGCCCCTGGATCTGGACAACACACACACACACACACATTGGAAAATGCAGAAATGCAGCAGAAATGTCATTTCTCCCTTCATTTATTTCCAGCAGTTTGATGTATTGCTCCTTTTCCACTATGAATAAAATGGTACCACTTTGGACAGTGATGGGTCAAATGATCCTGAGCGTCTCTTCTGATTGGCTGACGGCTCTCTGGGTGATTCAATATGTGCTGCTACAGTACTGGAAATTAATCCATCATCAAAGAAATATCTGATCTCACTTCCCCACTTATCTAAACCAAATCCTGCAGGTGTTGGATGGTGGCTCCAGGTGGTGGTGGGCGGGGCTTTGGTGACTGCTTTGCTGTGACATCACAAAGTGACAGGAAGTCCTGACGGCTGGTTTTAAGGCTCAGTTTCTGAATACAGGCTGTGTGCATTTCTCTGTGGACTGAGGTTTTGATACTTTCACAGTATTAATATAGAACCTAGAGCTGATCTATAATCAAATAAGACGTGGAAATCTACTTTCATTTAATATGGAGCCTATCAAGTTAAAATTGTTCTAAAGCTCAGATGGTATAATTGTAATCTCCTGCTCTTCCTCGTTACATTTCCCATCGGTTTTAGCTGTGTAAGCAGAGGAACTGCCAGAGGACAAGTTCATGAGTTAAATGTGTTTCTCCTGCCTCTCTGCGTGTGAAAGTGCAAACTGTTTAAATCATCTGAAGAAGTTAATTTGATGCTTTTCATTGAGTTTGCCAATTGCACTTTGATCTTCCTGCCTCTGTGTGCATTTCGGATCCCAAATAATTCAAGGAACATATCAAGTATATTAGCGGCTGAGTCGCTCGCCTGTAGCGAAAAAAAAAAAAAACAATCAGCAAGAGGAAGGATGGAGGAGCAAGAGGTGGTGGTGGAGGTGGGGGAGGTGGCAGCAACCAATTAGTTAACAGCATAGTTAACGAAACACCTGACAGCAAAGCTAATTCCAGGAGAAATGACGGACCGTGGGGGAAAATTCACAAGAAATAATGAACTCATAGAAAAGTATTTCAGAGCCTTTGTATATTCTTGCTGATAATTCAGGTGTGAGGCACTGATTGCTGTTGTTACTGCAGACAGTCGTTCCAATTACGGTGCAGAAGAAATTGCTCCAATTTCCCCCCAGGGAGCTGCCGCCATATCTCATTTAAAGTCTGGCACACTATAAATCAGACACTAAAGTCAGAGTGCGGGGGCCGCAGCCTGATTGGAGGAAAGAAAATGCGAGCAGCACCCAATTGCCAGTTCCCTATCTCTGGTAATATACCATCTTTCACTTCCTACAGCAGAGACGAGATGATAGTGTCATACTGGAAAACAAAAATGATCGGCCAATTTAGTTGCCTAGCAGCAGATATGTTTGGTCACACCCCCCTTTCCCACATGTAGTAGTTTCTGTGGTGACGCATTTCCAAATGTGGCCACATCCTGCAAAACACCATTAACTGGCACTTATATATCTGCTCATAGTGATCACATCTGTCCAGGTTTTACTGTATTTCACATGCAAGTTATAATCTAATGGGCATTTATATGTTTATTACATGAATATTAAGTAAAGAAACACTTTCTGACATCAGCCATATAAAATCTAAATCTAATCTAATGAAATGTAATGTGAGAGAATGGGACGGACAACCTGGGAACAACAAAGAGAGGTTTCACAGCTGCCTCCGTTTTATTTATTTACTGTCACATGGCCAAACTGCTCCTGTTTTAAAACACAGAAAATGCTCCAAAATGTTTTTTTGAAACGTGTGTGTGTGCAGGTGAGTACCTGGTACTGTTTGAGCATGCCGTTGATCAGCAGCGACGACTGCCTCTCCACCCTCTCAATGACTGCGTGGGCCACGCCGTAGTACGACTGGGAGCTGGGCTCTCCAGCAGGAACGCTGTACTCATCGTCCACATCCTGCTTGGCTGAACTGAGTTTGTGTTTGGAGGGAAAAAATAGAATAAAATAATAATAATGTTGAGGAATAAGACAGACAGAGCGCTCTGAAAACCCTCTGTGACCTGACCTTGTACTCTGCTCTTCAGGACTGATTTTAATGATCACTGGGTCTGAGGCCAGGAGACAACCTGAGCCCCTCACTGAAGGGTCCCTCAGAGCAAGTCTAGACCTTCTGCAAACACCACCAGAGCTTTATTCACTTATTTATTGTGTTGTACTTTTACTTCTTTAAATCTGAGCACCTTGTACTTTGAACTCCTTCTGCATCACATGAGGCTCTAGTTAGTTAGTTAGTTTGTTTGTTTGTTTGAAGTTTAAGAACAATGAGATAAATTTAAAAAAAAAAAAAACTCCCTGAAAGGACACAACACATTCACCCCTTCACATTCACCTCCTCCTCTTTGTCTCCTGCTGATGTCATTTCTAGTCAAATAAAAAAAAAAGAATAACATACTCGATGATGTGCTTGGCAGCCTTCACAGTCACTTTGTCATCGTTGGCATCGATGATCTTCTTCTCCTCCGTCTCTGCCTTGGCCGCCTCCTCCTCCTCCTTAAAAAAAGAAAAGTTGGATAATGTTGTAACTCAGAGCCGACTGGGATCAAGTTACACATGTACAAGTCCCGAGTCAGAAAGAAAACACTTGGCGTTGACCTTTGAACTCACCGGTTCTCAAGCCACATTTACTCACACGGTGAAAAACAAATAAACTGACAAAAAAATTAACATTGCAGCAGCATGATCAGAGGACACTGACATGATAAAATGCAGTCAGACAATAAATTAAGTAAATATGAGTAAATCATCTAAGAACAAATGAAAAATTGAGTAACTCTAAGATAAAAAAAAACAGTTGTAAATGAAGTAAACTTAGCTTTAATTCATTGTCATACTTTCTTAAACAGGTTGGACTAATTGGCCAATAATAAGACCAGATACCGCAGGTAAGACTGCAATAATAAGGTGACTAATAAAAACGACTCGGGACTCGCTCGTGTAACTTGATCCCATCTCTGCTGCTTAATGCAATAACAGCAGCAGAGAGAGAGAGATCACACAGGAAGTCCTGATGGGGATCCAACTACATCATCATGCAGTATGAGGCCTTACTGAAGCAAGTGCGTACAGCTACAGCCCCCTGCTGGATTCACATGTGTGAATGTGAAGTTTATTCTGACTGTCGAAACTGAGATGAACCGTAAAAAATCAAAAATCTTTTTTTATAACACTGGATGAACTCAAGTTCATCAGCAAGAAAGTCACCGACCTCCTCCTCGAACTCGGAGCCGCTCTCCTCGCTGTCCGACCGCGGGGCCACTTCATATCTGGTTTTTCAAAAGGTGGGGAGGAGGGGAAAGCAAAAGACAAGACAGAGAGAGAGCAGTTACAAACAGCTGGATCATTTCATCTCACAGAAACATAAATGTTCAACCTTGAACTGACGGGGATTAATTACATAATTAGGGATGGAAACTGATGAAAATCCTCCTTCTTAGCAGAGACAACATTGTTTAACCAGGAAGTCACACGTCTCCTGAACGCAGCAGGAGCTTTTCAACAGTCAAACAAACACAGCAGTGAGAAATGTAGGAAATAACAGTGTCTGATGTGTCTATGTAAACTGTAGACTGTTTGCACAATGTGGGGGGTTTGTTTGTTTCATTATATTCCTTCAGGTTTGTGTTTCTTGAAAGAAAAAAAAATCACATAACTGTCACATAACATTTATTCTCAAAAGCATCTCTTCCTTTGTCCTTCTTTGCATTAATTTAGTTTCATTTAAATGTGCACCGATGGATCATTCAGAGGAGTACAACCCCCTTTGCAGCGTGGGACCTGGTGTCCTTCCATTAATCTAATGAGACTGACATTTAGAAGTCATCACATGTATTTAATTTAAAATGATTTAGAGGAGCTGCACTTTGCCTTTGCTTTTATTCCCACAGGTGCAATCATCCACTCTGCACGCTGGCTTACAAAAACACTGCTGTGGGTCCTGGTGTCACCACAGAGAGCTGGATTCTCTCTTTCACTAACACAGAACCAAAGACTTGACAGGTTCTTACAGATCCTGGATGTGGATGTGTTGGTTCGTTTTTTGCTCAAGAACACAAAGCATGATGTCGTCTGATTGTTTATATATGTGTCTACTCATGTACATGTGTGTTGTGTTGTGTTTGATTTATATCATCATGTTTGATAAGAAATCAAATATATATCACATCAGCTGTTTAGGACTGAGTGTTTTGTTTTCAGGCGTTGTATTGTAGTGGATGTGTAATTTCACTCCTGCTGCCCGTCAAAAATTTGTGCACGCTTTGGTGCCACGGCAAACCTCACTCAAATATTCCTGCTTGGTCATCCATTAGAAGGACGTCTACACTCTGACTCTGGCTGCCGCTGCTCTGCATCATTGCTCATTTCCACAAAGTTCAGCAGACTTCAACTTACTCTTCACACTTCCACCAACCAAACAAGATTCCTAGATTTTAAACACAACTAAGCAGCAGAAGCAGTGAGGACAGAAGACATTTCAGAGGTTGACATCACCACCGCGTGGCTCCTCCTCACCCTGGGTTCATCTCGAGCCAGGCCTCCAGCTGGCTGGATTTGGGAGCGTCGGTTCCCTGCAGCACCTTCCCAGTCTCTGTCTGAATCACTTTGACTGGCAGCTCGCTCATTTGGCTGCTCTCATCCATGGGCTGCAGGGGAAACACAAACACACTGAAACATGTGCAGCGATAACAACACAGGAGCCCAGACTTCTTCCTCATGGCTGCACAGGAACCGGCTCAAAGCCTCGGTGGAGGAGAGGGGGAGGGGAGGAGGGGTAGAGCGGGGTATTTACTTTATCTGTAAAAGTGATAAAACTTTCAGTAAGTTGTGTAACCCTGGTTCTTTGACGTGTCCACACACACACAGACTTTGGGGTTGTTCTGCTGATGGACATGAATTAAAGTTTTGTCCTCGCTTCACTGATTCACAAATTTAAATATTGCCAGGAAATGAAGGAGGGATAATAAATCCCAGCTCCAAACCAATCACCACAACCTTCATTACAATCCAACATTCAGGACTTTAAAAGGCCCCTTTAAAAGATTAACAACGACATGGGATATTGTTTCCTCCATAATTGCCCTTCTGGGTGAATCTCTTTTTGACAGCAGACAGAGGAAGAGGCAATTAAAAGCCTGTGGGAGCCTGAGAAGAAACACTGAGGATTTTTCTCTTTGGTTATGGTCATGGCATTATTTGCAAGATGTTTGATTTGCTTCAGCTCGACGATCACTCAGCGTGCGGCTCATCTCTGAGAGGATAATTACTGTTGTTCACTTCTTTTTTTTTTTTTCCCCCATTTCTGTCAGGGCACATTTGGAGGGAGGAGGCAAGACGCAGGTTTGGTTTCAAAGCATGTCGAACAATACAAGTATCAGAGGAGGCAGGAGAGCTATGAATATCATAATCACAAGAGAAACATCCACAAAGAGCAGATTTACAGTCTGAGATCCAGCCGTGGATTTAGGCAGAAATGTGAAACTTTAAACGCTAAACCAGCGGTATTCGTTTTTTTTGTGATTTTTTTCTTTGTCACACTGTTCTTAATGGTATGTTAATGACAACTCTGATATCTCAGACACCTATATACTGTATTTCCTTAATTAAGAACCAGGTGCTTGTTGATGCATATGGTCACTAATGTGTAAAAATTAACAGAGGAAATAGAAGGAAAACAGAAAATAAGGCAGCTTCATATTGAAATATGCGCAAATACACCTATAAAACAGAGTGAATTAGAAATAAAAGCCTCTTTCTTTCTGGTAAAAGCCTGCCTCCAATAAGGGCCTGGTTCCCTAGGCAGCTGAGGTAAATAAAGACCTCGGGTACCATTTGAGGAAATACATGTATAACAGGTGTACAGCGTGCAGTAAAGCAGCGTAGCTCACCTCTCCATCAGGTCCAATGGCGCTGGTGCCTTCACCGTCTCCATCCACCTTCTACACATCAAACACACAAGAACCCGTTCAGATGTTGTCATCCTGCATGTTATGTTCACAATATAAGTTACACAAACATGAGGTGACACTGTAGTAACAGTGGCTCTGTAACGGCCACATTATCACACATTTAAATGCATGTAACACACACACACACACACACACACTGATCAGCTTGTTGTGTGTAGGTGCTGTGCTGTGATTTGCGACAGGTTTCTGATCCTGCTGCAATTTTTTTTTTTTTTTTTTTTTTTAACAAGCATGAAATGTATTTGTCATCTCACTGTCAGCACTCATCTTTTCCTCTCCCATCCTATGCAATCCTGTTTTCCCAGAATCTAAATGAGGTGGCACGGCGTGTTACTTTTCAAAGAGGCCGACAGCAGCATCATGGTGGATGTCAGAGAGCCGGTGTAGTTAACAGCAGGTGGAGATGACAGCTGATTAGCTCTGCCGCTCTCACACCAGGTGTGACCAATGACAGCAGATAGCACTTTCTTATAAAACCGTACATGGACACACAACCACCCCAGATGTCTAAGAGCCGATTCACTGTTGCTTAATCTCAGGTCTGTGAAAAATTAAACTGGATTCATCTTCTGTTTTTTTTTTTATCACCACATCACCCACCTTCTTCTTCTTCTTCCTCCTCTTCTTCTCCTTGGCAGCCTGGGCAGCTTTGTGCTCGTACACCAGGGTGGTGAGGTTGGCCACGTACTCGTCCGTCTGCTGCAGCAAGTAGGCCAGACGCTTGTCTTTCTTTTGATCGATGAGTTTTCGGTAGCCTTCCTCATCTTCGGCCTGCGGGGAGAGAGAGGACAGGAAGGTGACCGGGAGTTCATGGAGGAACGGAGGAACTTCATTAAGGATTTAATTCAGACCAACTTAAGCCTTGTACCGAGTTTGTTTGAATTCCCTCAAGGTGTTAGGTTTGTGTCAAATTTGAAGGGATCGCCCGGAGCTGTGTCACTGTAGCTTTGACCTTTGACCTTTAACCATCAAACCTTAGCCCTAACCAGTTTACCCAGCGTGGAGGCATAAAAAACTAAATCACTTCTGAATATTTAAGTACTTCAACTCCAGTAAAAACAAAAAAAAAGGTGATAATATTTCATTTGACTTCCAGCTCCTTACCATGAGTCTCCTCATTCTCTCCTTCTCAATCCTCTCTGTCTCCTTCTTCTGCTCCCGCTCGGTGTTGGTGTGCCAGTTGGCGATGGCTCTGGTGAGTTTCTGGATCTTACCAGAAACCGAGCGGTGATACTCTTTAAAGTCCTTAGCATGTTGAAGGATGCTGTTGAGATATTCCTGAAAAACAAATTGACGACACAAGATAAATCAACCAGAACATACTTTTTTTTTTTTTTTTCCAGTCAGTCTGTCTAACTACTTGCACCTGAGCGCAGGTGATGGGTGACGTCGTGAGCTTCCCTCTATTCTTAAGCCAGTAACTTTCTGCTACCTGCAGTGTCTCCACAGCTCAGACTGAATATTCCACCAAAGGTTTGGTCGGACTTCAAGAATTAAAAACATTTTGTGTATTATTTTCCAGCGCCTTGAGCATGAGGGACTGCAGTAATAAAAGCGAGTTAGAAAAGTGGTGCTGTAACTTTATACCATATATTATACATCAAAACTCAAGGACATTCTCCTCTCTCCCTCCCCTCTCTCCCTACGATCCATATACATCCCTCCAGTTCTTCCCCACTGTTCTTCTCTGTGATCGCGGCTCACCTGATGTTTCTGTCTGCGTTTCTTCTCCTGCTCGAGCTTCTGCTGCTTCT
The DNA here is from genome assembly GCA_900303245.1 of Selene dorsalis. Lineage (NCBI taxonomy): Eukaryota > Metazoa > Chordata > Actinopteri > Carangiformes > Carangidae > Selene > Selene dorsalis. The sequence continues at coordinate 8,794 of OMNW01029952.1, read as the reverse complement.
CCAGCTTCTCCGTCATGCGCGCCTCCCTCAGCGTCTGCCGCTTGCTGCGTCTGTACGCCTTGGAGTTGAGGGCCGTCTCCAGGGTCGTGTCTCGCCTCATACACGCCACCACGTCCTGCCGCAGCTGGAGATGATGTGCACAGAGATATACACCGAGTCTGCTTTCTAGACACACTGATAACTGTCAAAAAACTCTGCATGCGAACAGTAAATTGAGCCGAGAATAACACTGAACACAAAACTCTTTCACATGGCCGAGAACGTCTCTCTAAAAAAAGTGAGTTGAAGTTTTTGGTGTTGAAAACCTGGCGCAGGTTCCTGGTGAGTTTCATCAGAAAATATTATAACGAATATTAAATCAGAAGAGGCTGGTAATGCAAAAACAAAACAAGAACAAAAACAAGATAAACAAAAGCACACACACAGGGCGGCCATCATGTACCTGCCGCTGGAAGTTGAGCAGTCGCAGCGCCTTGAGCTCCACTGTGGCTTTAGTCCTGAGGTCAGGAGGCAGCGAGCCAGGAAGACTCTCCAGCTCCTGGATACGATGTGCGATCCGAGCCTGCAACCTGAACAACACGACACGGACATTAAATCAGTGATATTATTATTATAGACAGGCCTGCTAATGTTTAATTTCAATATTGTTTTAAGTGCTTAATTACTAAACTGTAGCCACTTCATAAGATATTTTAATCATAATGATATGAAAAACAGTTTTTCCAACCAGTTGATGCCCTGGAAAAAATGTGTATGTAGCTTTGTAACTAGTGTATTATTTGGAGATGAGAGCTCTGTGTGCTGGTATGGCAGATTTGGGGCCATTTGTATCTCATACAACCCCACTTCAAAAAAACTGAACTATCCCTTTAAGGTGTGTGTGGCATGTGTGTGTGTGTGTGTATTGATTTGCCAGGTATCACAAACACACATCCCATTTCCTTTAGAGCAAATAAGGGCAAAAGTTGTGGTTCACATACACACACACGCACACACACACACACTCCCAATGAGCTGTAAAGATATCTTCACTGCCAATTATATCTGAGAGAATGTCACACACAAGGAATGTGGATCAATGGTGAGGGCAGCCAGCCAAGAGCCAGTCAATTCTCCCTCACTCCTTCTCCTGGGCAGTAGAACCCCCCACTGAAAAAATACCAATATTTAAAATGTTACAATCTGTTTAAAAAGCCTCAGCAGAGAAGAAGCAGGATTCACTACCATGTCTTCTTCACTGTTCTCCTCTGACTGTTTCCTCTGACTATGATTGTGTGAGTGAATCTTCGGCTCGTGCTGAGAAGTGAATCCTGGCTCAATCACGAGTCAGAGCTGTGCAGAGACATGGCAGCAGAGAGAAAAAGCAGCATAGCCAAGGTCTGAGGAAGAGGTCTGATGCACAGTTGTACCCAAAGAAACGACAATATTCACTGCACTGACATTGTGCAGAGAAAACCTCCCCATCAGGAATCAGACAGGAAGAGAGAGTAATGAAGCCGGGGGAGCTGGTGAATGTTACTTATCAACATGCACAAGTGTAATTCGGCTGCAGCTGCCGACTCATTGTTTTCACCACAGCTAATTTGAAGAAATGCCACTGAGACACAGCCAAGCCAAGCAGGTATCCTGAATAGGCTGTCAAACTTATTGTAGTGTTGAATAGTATCCATAGCAACAAGTGTCATTGGGGTACCTTGACAAAATAGGCAGCCATATGAATGACAAGGTTACAGTGGAACAGGTTTTGAGAGGGATGTGGCCAGTTTATGATGTCTTAACTTTTTATTTTTTCACAAAGCATCATGTTGGTTTCTGTCAGATTCTCACTGGATGATTAAAATCAGGGGTCATTTTGTTTTTACACAGGCTCCTGACCAAAGAAGGGTTCATACCCTGTGTCTTTCAGACGTCACATCAGACTAGATATCACCACACCATGAAGTGCTTCATGGCCTCCCTTACCCCTGAAGTACCTGTGCCTTTAGTCAAACTTTACACAGTTCAAATAAAACCTTGGGCACCATGTCATTCTTTGTAGGTGGCTCTTTACAGACATTTACACGCTGTCAGATTCTGTTTCTGTGCTGTTTAAAACTATTCTATTCTGTGAGAAAAGGGGCCTTTCTTGACATCAGAGGTATGCCACGTCTCCAGCTGTAGCACAAATTCAAAGTTACAACTCCACTTTTGCAAAGGCTGTGAAAAACCTTAGGAACGGAAAGAGTAAGCTCCGGCTTCCAATGATTTCTTGAAGTCAAACTACACTGCCTAAAAGGGATCCCTTCTTTTCTGTTCCAAGATTTAATCCAAAGTTCATTCAGGAGCATTGTCTACTGCTGCACAGACACAAGACCCACTATAGCGCAGTGGAAACGCATAAATTGCAGGCGGCAGACTGCACTGTGGACGGTGGCAGAGCGGGCAGAGAGAAAAGGAAGGCTGCAGATGGAGACGGACATGAGAACTGAAGGAGGGAGAAAGAGAGCCTTCATTAGTGTTTTCTTTGAGAGTTTCCCCACAATTCTCAGTGGGTTTCTATGACGACCTGGAGTCGCCTGCTGGGCGCATACAGGCAGAATTAAGAGGTCTGCTTGGCAGGAGTGGAAGAAGTATTCAAAACCATCACCTATTAAAGCAGCAGCACTGGTAGAAATAAAACTCTGCTGCTTTTACAGATAAAGAGAAATCAGAAACAGTTGTAAAGAATAAGCAAAAAGGGGATTTATTGATAGACAACTTAATGAACTGCTGAAAGTTGGAAGTGGTCTTAAACTACTTTTTGGTGTCGCATTTTAACCTTAACTGATGCATTTGTGATATTTACCTCTTTTCCTCCTAAAATCTGAGCCTACTCTGTGGCCTTGTTTCCACCTGCTGTGCAGTAGCCTCCAATAAAGTATCATGATTTCGAAGTGCTCAAATTACTGCCATGGACAGTTGCTGAGTAATCCATATACACACACATGCAGGTGGCTGACGTGCTTGTGAGTAACACACTGATATGGCATCTCTGATCAAACCCAACAAATTGTCACTGAGTAGGTTTTTACTGAGTAGAATTGAAAGCCTCGCACACATATGTTAAACATATATATCTGCAACATCTGCTCTGACTGATGCAGGTTGTGTGCAAGACAGGAGGAGAGAGAGACAGAGCAGAGAGTGAGGGTCTGCAGAGCACCACAGCCTCATGATTAATGCGGCTTTTAGCTGCAGCAGAGCCTGGGCCCCCCAAAGCAAACTGACCGGGTCGCCCATTCACACTCCTCCTTCCCTCCTGTCGCTCTCCCTCTCTCCATCAACCCAAACCCAGTGACACAGAACCGGCTCGAGCCTCCACACCTCTGACTACATTCCCACTCAAACACTTCATCAACATCCGCAGAACCTCCACTGTGCCGTGTTGCACTTCATTTCACCTGACTCCCATTGTGAGCTAAGTGGCCAGAGCCCCACACATCAGTGACACTACACTGACCAGTTGGTGAGCCCGGCTGGACTCACAAACATTAAATATGGTCTTAAAGGTGTGTGTGCTCCTGCTGTGAAAAAAAAAACAGAACAAACTATAAGGCAGAATAGAAAGGTCACCAAACGCACTAATGATAGGTCTACTAAAGACTGAGTTGACTCTGAAGGGACACAAATATATCATGTATGATACCAGTATAATAAGGTTACTCTAAAGTCACCATGGAGGAGCACACAGCACAGGCAGGCTACATTTCTCTCTCCTTTCTGCTCGGGGGCAGAGGAGCAGTCAAACACACAGTCATCAGGCAACCAGAGCACGTTGAAGTGCACGTAGAGACGCAGCATAGAAACTTGACACGGTCTCATCACTTTACAGTGAATCATGTTCACTGACGGTGCCGAGGCTCCGACAGACGGACGCCCTGAGACGCACACACGCTGAGGAGACAGATGCCAAATGCACCAAAACCACTGTCGTTCCTCCCGCCTAACACCACACACACACACACAACACACACACACCTCAACCTCTGACCACAATTTCAGAGAGGGGTTCATCGCCCCCCTTCTCAAACCCCAACAACCGCCCGGTACACACATGCACGCGCGCGCACGCTAAAAGCCCGACGCAGCAGCAGCAGCGATAGATAATTCATTGCAGCGATAGGAGCAGAGCACAGTGAATCCACAGGCTCCACTCGTGTCCAACTGCAGTGCACTAACTATCACACAGCAAAAGTACACAGTGAGCGCGGGAGCGGCTCCACGTCCGCCACTCGTGCTGCACCCGCTCAGACCCGCGCGCTTACCTTTGCACTACAGCGAAAACGAGCAGTTAGTTCCCATTTTGCGAAAAGGCTTTAGAATCCATTCATTCGCGTGTATCTCCTCCTGCTTTATTCAGACATCCACAGCGTGTTGCAGCAGGGACAGTAATCCAGTTTTCCATCCCTGTGAGAGCGCTTGAAAGCTTCGTTACATCTTTTTGCACAATCCCCACAAAACTATGCCAGGCTTCTTTCAGCGCGTTCTCCCCCTCCTCGCTCCTCTGCCCCCTCTTCTTCTTTCCTCTCTCCCTCTCTCCCTCTCTGAGGTTGCCTGGTTACCTCTTTTCTGTAGGCTGGTTCAGACCGCCGGCCGGCAGCCAATCACAAGACCGGGTTCATCTTAACCCCTCCGCTGCTGAACTGTCCTGATTTCCAGCTTTCAAGGAGTGGGGCTGGGGGGGGGGCTGGGTGGTGGTGAAGGATTTAGAAAATTCATATTAACAAGAGTACAACCAGCAAGAAGTGACGAGGATGGGAAGTGTTAGACTGAGGAGGAGGAGGAGGAGGAGGGGCTGGTGGATGGTCTGAAACTTATGAATCACTGTGCTGCCCAGAGTTCACCAGCACCACTTTATCTACACCCACAGTAATAGGCTACATACAGGAAAAAAATCACACACACACTCACTGAGTCATGAATACACACAAGCGGCAGTCATTCAGCATAGACCATTGATTGGTTAGACACCTGCTGTTAAGTCGTGCAGCCAAAATCGTGTCTACGCATCTGTGTGAGTCATAGACTTGGCAAACTCACCATGGCGTGTAACTGTCTTGCTCTGAGAGCGGGGGCACACTCAGCGCATAAAGTTAACAATGAAGAAACATTAAAAAAAAAAAAACACAGCGATCTCAGAGGCCTAGAGACAGTCAGAGATTTCTGCTTTGTTACTGTTGTTTGTGGATTAAAAAGACAAAAAAAAAAGGTTATGTGAGCCTGAATCACAGTATTTTGCCATTTCATGGTTCTCCTGCTTTCTCTGTCAAGCGTTAACACTTCTCAGCTACCCCCTCACCCACTCCCCCTTAA
>OMNW01029909.1:8285-27219 GCA_900303245.1 Selene dorsalis | reverse complement strand
ATATACAGACAAACAACCATTCACACCTATGGGCAATTTAGAGTCGCCAGTTAACCTAACCTGCATGTCTTTGGTCTGTGGGAGGAAGCCGGAGTACCCGGAGAGAACCCACACATGCACAGGGAGAACATGCAAACTCCACACAGAGGGGCCCCAGCCGGCCGGCGGGTTCAAACCATTCAAACCCAGAACCCTCTTGCTGTGAGGCGACAGTGCTAACCACTGCACCACCGTGCCGCCCCATAAAATTAAAATATTTAACTGAAATCAGAGTTTTACATATCATCAATGAAACTAACCAACAGCTAGAGTTAGCATTAATACAACTGCTAATACTATGTGAGCTACTGCCTCTTACAAGCTAACACACAATATAAACAAAAAAAAGATGCTAACAATACTAAACACTCTAATACGTCTACTCTGAGGGTCAACCATTTGTCTCTCCGACATCTCCATCTCTAACCGTCATGATACACTCTGTTCTTTCACCCACAAGCAGTGGAGGTCACCTGACCCAGAATTTCTCAATGAGGAGGAGAAGTTTTTCTCTTTTTATGTGAGGAAAAGCATCTATATCTTGGAAACTGAATCTCTTTCTCCACTCTGCCCATCTTGATAAGGAAGTGTTGCCCTCTAATAACGTACATGGTGGCCATCAAACGCATCTTTGACGTGGTCATAGACTCTTGGCTCATCATGAATTGGGGCCAGTTCAAAGTAAAGTGTGTTTGTCAGCTGAGGGCGTGGTGTGACATCAACCTCTGTGTGTGGGCTCATGGTTCCTCAACAGCGCTTTAACTTTCCACTAATCAAGGGAGGGTGATGGTAGTAAAATTAGACCAAAGGCCTCTCAAGCAGCTAGGTGGAGGCCTTCAAAATGTTAAGGGTCTCTGGCGATTATGTGGCAGCTTCCTGTTTACCCCAGTGCAGCCCTTCTTCTTCTCTTCTCCTCTGTCATCTTGTTTTAGAAGACATGGTGAATTTAAGAACAACAGCACACCAGGGTTTGATCTCAGTCCGGTTATTTCTGCCACCCTGTGTGTTACTCAGGCTGTTTCCATCTGACTGTCTCCTCTCCAGGCCACGTACACCTCTGCTTCTGCCCTTTGATCACAACATTAATCACCCTGATGATGGCATCTCACGGTCATACACTCATGGGTGACAAGAGGCACTCACGGGTGACATTCTTAGAATAACGCAAAATTAACACGACATTTGTTTGTGTCAGTTTCACTTCATTCTACAAAACATATAATCACTTTATTGTTTGTTGAGTAGCTTATGTAGAATCACAGCTGCATTCGTGCACCCTCCACAGGAAACTGGTCAGCTCTGACCAGCAATTTCCTTTCAACTTGTAGCCTTCATGTGGGGAGCAAAAACAGACTATTTTGAGCAGGTCTCTCGACCTTGATAGGCTGATGCATATTCATATGTAAAAGGGGAAGTGCTCTGCTGCAACTGAGCAGTGCTGATATTTTGGTAAAGTTTCATAGCTTCAATTGTGACTGTGCACTGGGGGATGTTGAATTTGTCTCCCCAACTTCTCCTGTGTGGTGTTTGGCAGCTCGATCTAAGAGTGTGACCCCTGGAGAGGGAGGCCCTGGCCAGGGCTCACCGCGCTCCTCCAGGTCAATGGAGAGGCCGCTGAAGGCCGGCTGGCTCAAGAAACAACAGAGGTCTTTAGTCAAGAACTGGCAGCAGCGTTACTTTGTCCTGAGAGGGAGCACGCTGACCTACCACAAAGATGACAAGGAGACAACTGTTCAGGTCAGACTCACATGCTTTATTTATGTTATTAATATGTTTTATTATTTATTATCTGTCTGCTCTTCTTTGTCTTTTGTTGCTATACAACACATGCTCATTTATTTCAAAGAAATTCACATGTATTCCACATATTAGGGATATTAAAAGGCAACAATTACCTGCTAAATTTTGCTCATGTATTTACTGAATCATTTCTATTATATTACATGTTGATGGTCTGTGGTGGTCTCCTGCTAACAAAGTGGTGCTCAGATACTGCAGGCTGCTTTTATTACTATTATTAAGTACGACAAGTCTGAATGATTTGATATTAAATGTCTCGTATTTCCGCAGTATCGTTCAGAGTTTAACAAGAAAGTTAGTCATTTATCTGTCCCAATCAATACCACAAACACACTAGCTGTTGCACACTTCCTGTAAACAAAATGAATTGAGAGAGGTCTTGTGTCAATTTTTCAGTCCTCCCTCTTGTTTGTTGGTATCTTGTAATCAATTGGTTTATGCTCGAAGCTGAAACATTCATCTACCATCCAGCCTGGGTCCTGTACTCTCTCTTTACATTTTGCACAGTCTGGGCAAACCTCCAAAAAGGCGGCACAGACAGTGAAACCGTGGCATCCCCATGGTGTCATTACTAGTTTGATGTCTGATCACCATCGTGTTCATTTTTCTCTTGAACCCCTGATGTACTTCCTGTGAGGAAATGAGAGGTAGTGGCACAGGAAGCAGGAGGAGTGTTCATGAAAATTTAAAGCCAAAATAACCATTGTTTCTTTCAGGGTCATTGATCAAGGACAGACACATGCTGTCTGCATCCCTGACCTGACTGAGCCACAGAATTGTTAGAAATAACTCCAGTGGTCAGCCAGAGCCACTGCTGCTTTTGACCTTGTTGCAAAAACATACAACAGTGGGTGGGAAGTGGAGGACTGAAGAAGGGGGCTGCAGCACACTGTCTATGCTGCAATGTAAACAGTGAACATGAATAGACATTAAACAAAAGATAACAAATCAGAAGTTTTTTTGGTTTTGTTTTGTTCTCTGGCCCACTTCAGTGTGTTGTACATCTGCAAAAACACCACCCAACATGGTTTTACTGGAATGAAAGAACTGTACCACAGCTCAGAAAAACAAAACAAAACAAAAACCTTTTAAAAAGGTGGAGCATATGGTTGTCTACAAATGGTTGAGTCTTGTTTTTGATATTGCATGACTTTTCTTTCTCTCTCTGTCTGTTTGTGTGTGTGTTGTTGTGTTGTGTGTTTCCAGGGAGTCATCCAGCTACGGTTCAGTAAAGTTAATGAACTCCCTCCAAACTCAGACGACCCTGGGAAATATCTCTTTGAGATCATACCACGTAAGTACATGACCTTTAAACTGGAGCAAGGCTGACTCAAAACCTACGTTAGATCCTGGATGGCAAATTTATTACGACACCAAAACATTCCAGTACATTAGGTGTAGTTCATTTCCATCAGTATGCTACCAGGAAATGATAACAGTCTCAGCCTTTTCTGGAAATCTTAGTCATCTTTCTCAAAGTTTTGTTTTTTAAGAGATAATATTTCATTAAAATTTATTTCACAGGTGCAACTGGAGACATGGAATGGTGTCCGTTTATGTAGGAGTGATAAAATTCTAAAGGTTTTGTTGACATCATTTTTCTTTAAAACCCATTTCACAGGTGCAACTGGAGACAGAGAACGATGTCCATATGTGTTCATGGCAAGCTGTCAGAGTGACATGGAGGAGTGGGTCCGCACCCTACGTAGAGTGATTGGAGTACCAACAAGTGGAGGTTCAGTAAAACTTTTAAATGTTAGAAAAACTGTTTGTTTCTAACTTTTCTATGTCTGTCACTTCCTAAAAATATAAATAAACTAACAAAACTCTAAACCAAAATAAAGTTAAGACACTGTCATTGTCCTGTTTGAATGGACTAGACTTCATTCAAAATTAAGTCCATTGAAAATAGTTTGGGTTACTAATACACTATTCCCTCCTAGACTGGATTTATGCATCTTTTACATATGAAAAATGATCTGTATGTTTTGAATTCTATAACAATCACTGACCCCATACTCCTAATTGTCCTATACACTGGGCACCTATCCACTAGAGTGTAAACCGGTCATAGGCCTCCACTTACCCTCTGCTGCCATTCAATTCGCAATCCTCCTTTCCGATCTCCATCCAGCTCTGCTTTAATAGTTGTCCCTGTGCCCAGTTAACTTACATCATATGTGTTTATGTTTATAACTTCTCATCAACTCGCAGGAGCTTTACTCAAAACTTTCCTTCCACTTTCTGAAGTTCTGTTCATTGTGTTCTTCATTGTGTTTTAATAATTGTGCTTGAACTGTGGGCTACACAGCTTGACACTGCCCTCGTGGTTTGTGGTGGTTCTACTATGTTTGTTACCTAAGCTTTCAGGATACAGCATGAACAGAAGGCTCTGTCTATACTTGACATTATTGATAGAGGAGCCTTTAGGTTGCACATAAGGAGAAAAGTCATAGATCTGTTGCTGAGCCATCACAGCAGTAGCTGCTATGTGACACTAAGGCCACCAAAAACCCCTGAAAGTGTTGTTTTGGGAAAATGGCTCGTCCAGTTTCCTATGAAAAGAGATGTCCCTCTTGTACTTGAAGAATTAAGTTACACCCATGAGACAGCACGCTTAGCTTACCATAACGTCTGGCTCTGTCTGAGGGTAACAAAACATCCACCTACCAGCGCCAGTAAATCTTGCTCATTAATAAGTTATACCTCATAATATATATAAAAGCCTTTATTGATCCTGGCTGTGCTTAGCAGAAATATCTCCTGGCCTCATATTTCCATGCAGACATGAAAGTGCCATCTCAGCATGAAAGAAAGTAAGGGTATTTCCAAAAATGACAAATGACAAAAGCAGTCACAAATGATTAACCCGTTAGTGTCTGACTCCACCAAACTCAAATCCAAAACTGGAGGTGAGGTGTGTGTGAAGCCGGTTCAAACTCACATCATAAAAATGGAAATTAGCTGTCCCAGGCTGTAAACGACTTTATTTCAGGTGTAAAACTAGACATTTTAAAATAGGACTCATGTTTGGATCCAGCCTCTAGTGGTCACTTTACAAACTGCAGTTTTTGGGCTGAACTGATAAAAACTGTGTTGATTTGAAGTAGCTCAGATATTTGGTGTCTGGTTACACTGTTCAACAATACTGGGCTAAGATTGTCATGTAAAACCTTTCTACCTCTCTGCAGTGTTTGCAAAGAGTCTCGCGGACACTGTGTCATATGAGAAGCGTTTCGGGCCTCACATGGTACCGATCCTGGTGCAGAAGTGTGTCGAGTTCATTAAAGAACACGGGCTGGAGGAGGAGGGCATCTTCCGTCTGCCTGGGCAGGACAACGTTGTTAAACAGTTCAGAGATGCCTTTGATGCAGGAGAGAGGCCTTCCTTTCCCAGGTAACACTCTTATTTTGTCTACACTGGTTGCTTACTGGAAGCCTTTAACTTGAACTGACTCTAACAACATGGTGAATTAATTCACATTAGTAACTATGGGCAGTGGTTGAGGTGGTTTAGTATGCATAGGAAAATACTATATTGTATCTGGGGTATTAAAAAACACAACAAATGCTAAATATTTATTGACTATTAAGTGATTTGGTCATTTCACTCTTACACCTCTCAAAATCATTTGAAACCTTTAAATGCTGCCTTTGAATCTGCTTGGTACATGGCGTGATCTCATGAAGGTCACTGCTATATAAGGTGAAAATGCCATAACCTCAATCAACAGCATCAGCTTTTTTTCCCCTTCTAAGAAGCAAGTAGATATGAGAGACATGAAGATAAATTTCTGTCAGCTCAGAGCTGAAGGCGACACCACATCCTGTTCTAGCAGGCACACAGGAGGACGCCTCTATTACTCCATATCACAGGCTCCTCTGACAGAGTGCTGTTGATTAAAACATCCATTTAACATCTTTGTCTGCAATCTTGTGTAAACAAGAGCTACTGAAAGATGTTTTATGTCATAATTCAGGCCAAGAACAAAACAGAGGATGCAAGATTGTGTGTTTTTCTGACTGTGTTTTTGACTGAGCCAAAACAGCACAAATGAGCATTACCATGGTGCTCAGTATACAAAACTAAGTACAGAGACCCAAACAGCAAATTCCTAGAAAACTTTATCTTCCACGTAATAGAATCTAAGAAAGACCTTGTTTAGACTACAGTCCACTATGCAGTAAAAATATTTACACATTTGTCATCTTGATGGAATAAAACCCTTAAATGAGCAAACTACATGTCTGTGGTACTCATGCATCCAACATGGCTCAATGTCTTGACACCAGTGCAGAGTATTTATGTCACTCTCATTGTATGTCCACTGAATGTGTCAATGTCTGCAGTGACACAGATGTCCATACGGTGGCGTCACTGCTCAAGCTGTACCTGCGGGAGCTGCCAGAGCCTGTGGTGCCTTGGTCTCAGTACCAAGACTTCCTGGACTGCACCAACAATATGGACTATAGCGATACAGAGGTTTGTGTGTGTGTGTGTGTGTGTGTGTGTGTGTGTGTGTGTGTGTGTGTGTGTGTGTGTGTGCATTATGTAATATTTTAAATGTGTATGTCCTTTAATCTTTTGCTCCTTTTTAGGGTTGGGAAAAGTTAGAGAAACAAATTGCTCTTCTTCCCAGAGTTAACTACAACCTCCTCAGTTATGTGTGCCGGTGAGTACAAGCTGCAGAGAGGATGGCCTTTGTGATTAGAGAAGATATTTCGCTAGTTGTTCACTAAATGTCATTCAAAAAGACATAGTCCTGATACTCAATTGTGTCTCCTCATGTGTGTCTTACTGTTTGCAGGTTCCTGTTTGAGGTGCAGCTGCACTCTGCTGTGAACAAGATGAACGTGGAGAACCTGGCTACAGTAATGGGGATCAACCTGCTCAAACCTTTAATAGAAGACCCCATCACTGTGATGAAGGGTGAGAACACACTGCTCACTGATCATGTGTAATGAGGAGCTGAGAAGATAATTAGACATGTTGTCTTATGATATTGACATCATGTGGATGTGTTTGATGTTTCTCTGCACTGACAGGTAACAACTGTACTGTTCCAAAATCATATGTAACTGCCATTTTTATTGAGCAATGATGTGGCAATACTGCTGCACAACTACATGCTTCTCTTTTTTGGACACAGTATTCATGAAATAAAAACAGCCATTAACAAACAGGAGGTTGTAACCATGTCTTGACTTTATCAATCCCACACACTTCACCAGCAGTGATCAAATCTGTAGAAATAACAGGAAAGCTCATAAGAGAAACCTAAAAGTAATCTGGTATTTTTTCAAGACACGGGAGAACATCAGTCAAGAATTTGCATAAGAACCCTAAAAATGAGACGTGTTGCTCATAATCTTTTCTCGTTTGTGTTTGTTTTTCTTCACAGCAACTCCTCAGATCCAAAAGCTGATGACAGTGATGATCAGACAACATGAAGCCCTGTTTCCTCTCTCCAAAGATGTGCTCCCCTCCCCTCCCTCAAACAAGGCTGAGAGCCAGAAGAACACTCCTCGAAGCTTTGTGGGCTGGGAGTCTTCAGAGGTACATTAAACCTCTCCAGCAGTTTTAATGTCCTGTCTTTAGGGTTTTACTCTGGTGTTAGATCTCTGAAGTACAGGATGAGATGAAAACAAATCAGTGTATCTCAAAGATTTTGTGTTGAAGGGAAGATGTTCCCATGTATCCAATGAGAAAGGACTGATTCTATCAGCTGGGTCCATTTATGTCTGCTGTGTGTTTCATATACTATTAGTTCCCTTTGGTATTACATAAGTACGAATACTAGCTTTGTAATTTCATTGCTATATGAAATACAAATCTGTGTGAATGTGAATTCACTCTCTACATCCCAGAACATGTTTCCGTATGAGACATATATTTGGTGTTTTTTAAAGGCCATATCGTCTATTGTCTTTTACTGTGAAATTATCAAAGCCTCAGATCACGGAAAGAAGCACACAGCCTATATTCACAAACTAAGCCTTAAAACCAGCCGTCAAGACTTCAGTAACTTTGTGATGCACAACTATATAGTCACTGCTTTCAGCCATGCCCCAAGCCTGGCCCACCTGGATCCACTTAACCACCTTGAAGGATTTGGTTTCCTGTTACCTTTAATCTGCTATATTTTTATTCAGAGATAAGCTCCAGCTCATCAACACCGTGTTAGTTAATTCATAGATACAGTTAAAAGACAGGTACATGAGTCATAGTTTCTTTTGTTATGGATGGATTACCTTTGCACATGAACACTGCGATTAATCATCCATTCTGTGATTTTTTTTAGATGGGTGATACATCTCTGTCTGAGTCTCCAGAAGAGGAGGAGGACACTGACAGTCCAGGTCCAGACAAAGAAAACAGCAGCCAGACCCTCCAACCACAGCCTCAGTCCACAGATGACTGGCCTGGCAGTCCCCGCAAACGCACCCAGACCCTGCCCACCTTTAACTGCCCCCTCACCGGTATGGCAGCTAAGGCCGATGCTCTGAACCGGTGGAGTCGCATCCAGGAGAGTGGGGAGGAGAAGAGCGGGACGCTCTCAGAGGACATTTTTAAGATCCTGGACCTGCGGGGTTCAGTATCGTTGTTTGGGGGGTCTCAGTTGAGTAACAAGGAAGGAGAGGAGAAGCTTGCGTGCCGAAGAGGAAGTGACAGTGCAGCTTCTTCAACAGCTGGCTCCCAGAAACCTAACAGTGAATCCCAACCTGCCAGGGTGCTGCCCCATCAGAAGAGTGCAGACACCCTGCCGGTGGCTGCTCCAGCTCCACAGGTCAACAGCAAGTCTGAGCTGAAGAAAGACAACAAGCAGCTTGTAGACACGTGAGTCACAACACAGTGACTGTGTTAACACCGACTAACAGACCCTCACCAACCTTTTCGTGTGCTATGCTCATTAATACAGCTTTTGCAGGTGATATGATTAATCCATAAAAACACTTGTGTTTTAAATGATCTTTTCACAGTTTGTGAAAGCTATTATACTGTAGATTAAAGAGGAGGGTTCAGTCCTTAAGTTCTAACTAAAACTGAAGTGAAACAACAAAAAATTTAAAAACATATGCCATATTCAGTGGCATTAAAAGCATTCATCAACATCCACACAAACAAGTGAAACATAGTAAAGAGGATTCGAGTAAAAACGTTTTGTTTGAAAACTGACATATTTTTAAGACATTTTCATTGTAAGAGTCAGTGTTATACAAAGGGACTTCACCTGTACTTGACTCATCTGCTCTACACTGATGAACACAAGAACATAAGTAGAGTCCAGAATAGTCTGATTGTGTGTCTGAACTCTGTCTCTTTGACTGTCTCCCCCAGGCTGCAGCACGAGAACAAGGAGCTGAGGGTCACAGTGATAGAGCTTCAGGCTGCGCTGGAGGCAGAGCGCCGCCGTGTGGCTGCTCTGGAGATCTGCCTGAAAAATGCTGAGCGCAGTCGAGACGAAGCCCAAAAACGCAACGAGGAGCTCCAAAGAGACATTCAGCAGTTTCTCAGTGGAAAGCCACAAGCTCCCACCTAACAGTCGTTCTCACTCATTGTCAAACTCTCCAGTAAGACGTAGCTGAATAGTTCTAATCTCACAGGAGCTGTTCATGGAAAATACCACCGTCCACCAGTGGAAAAAGACTGAACTGGACTCTGTTTGGACCTGAAGGTTAATCATTGGCTCACTTTTTTGTGTCTGTCGCGGGAAGTCTCAACATCACTATTGACATTCAAGACTTAGAAGATAATGGAAAATCCTCCCGGAGAGGCAGTGTCACTCTGTATGAACTTCCTGGACCGTGCAGTACCAGACTTGGGAGAATATTTTTTGCAAAATTTTTATCTTGTTAAACAGCTTGTATGGAAAATTTGAGTTCCCATGGCAAAACAATATCATCAGTGTAGATTAAGACAACTGAAGTGCATAATTTTATTGGGTGCACCATGTGTCATGTTGAACAGACTATCAGTGGGTCTTGTCATTTCAGTGGTAAATTAATAAAACTGTATTTGTGTAAAGTATCTTTGTTGATGATCTATAATACAAAAATAATACATTATTGTTTTCACCAACACATCAGTGTGTTTTCAGAAATGTTATGACTTTGCTAAACCAAGAGGCCAAGACAATGGGAGACAATTGAATACAATGAGCATGAAAGAGCTACAAGGTCCACTGTGTGTTAGCTGGCTGTTTCAGTTTAACAGTGTGTAGCCTTATTGCTCTGGTTCACTCACAAAAACTTAATCCCCAGATGCTGCAGAAAAAAAGAAAAAAAAAGTGTGCTCACTGCCAAAGCTGCAGGCAAAATGAAAGAGCAGCTGGCGAACCTAGTGGAGCTTTTAACTGCTATACAGTCAGATGTTTCTCTCAGGAGGTGGTGAGGAGCAAAGTCAGATTTGATACTTGATTTTCAAAATGCTTTCCATCTTAAAACAAAACAATACTGACAACACAGATGAAAATGATAAAATCATCAATAACAGCACAAACTATCCTCTGTTGTCGAGTCCAAAAATAGCAGCTCATAAATCGTCATTTCTTATACCATAATAGAGACCATATGGAGGGGCCTGGGCCTGACTGTGTGACTGTGTGTGTGTGTAAGAGGACATTGCCACTATCAAGCCTTCGTACGGCCATCAGGAAGATGTGATAGTCTGTTGTGGCAGCAGTTTAACAGAGGGACAGATAACAGCACGTCTGTCAACTGTCAGCCTGGCAGATGAGTGGCAGAGGCAGGAAAAAGTTCATTCCTTCCCATCTCTGTCCAGCGCCGCAATCAGGAGTGTATCTGTGGGTCACACAAAGAAGCTCAGGAATGAAGGACGGTTGCGTAGTGGGACGAGGGTTCAGATGGTAAATGGGACAGTTGTTCAAATGTGTTAGTGTAGTGTATGTTATGTATGTCGTTAATGTATCAGTTTCCATAGTCACCACATTTCCCTCATTGCTGTCACCCTAATCCTGCAGTCTGGGAACCCCCGGGCGTTCCTTAATTTGTTCTTAAAGGTCCTCAGCAAAAAGGGGAGTCATTTATTTTTACTAGGATTAATAGAATCTATTTTCTCACAATGTCAGCATGTAAGTCTATTATGGTCACAGGTTTCAAACAGGTCTTGTAATAAAACATACAAGGGTCCTTGGTGGGAAAATGTTAAAGAGCCACTGCCCTCACCTATAAAGCTCTGTCTGTCCCTCATAAAACCTTCTTGCATCTTAAAGAGAATCTTGTACACAAGTCTGTTTATTTACCAGAGGACCAAGTACACACAGGACATTTCAGCCAGCCTGACATAACATTGTTTGTTTGTTGCATGAACATGAGTGATTATTTTGTACCACTCTGTTTAATTCTCTCACAGGCTACTTGAGATTGTTCTTGAGGCTCTAGAGCTCAGTATCTTTCATTCTGGATCATTAAGGCCTCACACCTCATTGCGTTTCAATTTCATTTGGACAAGTGTGGTCTCATAGATATATCCTGGCACATTCAACAAGATCAACAGAGCCTTGCTGTATTTTGTCAAAAAGAAATGCTCAATGGAGCCTAAACAGCAGCCCACAGACCTCCACCATTTACAAAGCAAATAAACAAATGAAGAATAGTGGAGCATCCACCCAAACAAATCAGCGATTCCACAAGGAGGAGGCTACAGGATAGTGTTTACAAAATCCTAATTAAGGAAGTTGTAAGATAACACACGCTCGTGTGCATCACACAAAGTTGAGGGCACACAAGCACGCACACACACGCATCAGCAAAGAGACCATAAGCACTGAGCAATGCAGAGCCCACCATATCATAGATAAGGGACAGAAAGAAAGAGCTGGGAAGAACAGAGCAGAGCACAGAGGGGAGAGACTGACAGGGGAGAGGACACAACAGAGATGAGTCGGATGGACTGTCACAAAGGACATCAAAAGGTGTGCATGAGAATAAATGCTGTGAGATCTGGAGGAAAGCAGCAGCAATACATGCTCCTGCAGAAAGGCTCACTGGTCAGTGCAAGGGTCAACAGCACCGCTGACTTCTGCCAGGGAACCAGAGCTTTCTGAACACTTCTGAAGATCAGAAGAGATCACAACATTTTTGTCTTATTGTTGCATCACCTTATCCACAGACAACAGAAGATTGTTTTTTCCATGGCGATTATTTGGGTTTCTCAACTGGAAATCAACTGCAGCTCCAAGACTTTGCTGTTGCTGTTTTCCATCCTGCTGCTTCAAGGGCCTCTTTATGGAGAGAGCAACCCAATCTCCAGCACCCATCAGAGGCATCGCCCCTCTCCAGGGCTGGGAGATGGGCACGGTGGGGTGGTGGATCTGTCACTGCTGGAGCAGGACGGCAACGTGGACATGCAGAGCCTGCTGGAAAGCCTGAAGGAGCAGTTCCTACGCACTTTCAACCTGTCAGGGCTGGGTCCTCAACTGCCTCCTGGGAGCACACGAGAGGAGCCACCCGAGTACATGATGGAGCTCTACAACCGCTTTGCTAATGACCACACAGCCATGCCCACTGCCAACATCATCCGCAGCTTCAAAAATGAAGGTATAGTTCATCTGCTCCTATGGTGATGATAATAATGATGACCTTGTTAGTCATGGATTATTTTATAGGATTTTTTGCTACAAGTACTATTTGTATTTTTATATTAATCACACCCTTGTCTGCAAAGACAAATAATGTAAGTAGTCACTCATATGGAAAACTTTGATTGATTAAATCCAGAGCTTAGTGCCAACTCTGCTTCTTAATGTTATATTAATATTCACATGAAAATGGTTTCTCATGAGTAAATAGAACAGTTTCCAATAACGTGGTCAGGGTTGAGCTACATTGGAGAAATCAGCTGAGGACATCATTAAAAAAGACTGTATGGACAGAGGTTTCACTTAGACCACTTTTTTTCTCTTCTCCAGATTCATCTCCCAGTGTTGTGGGAGCTGGAGGAGTGAGGCGTCATCCTCTCCTCTTCAACGTGTCAGTCCCTGAACATGAACGCATCACAGCGGCCGAGCTCCGTCTTTACACCCTTGTCCAGACGGACCGCCACCTGTACGCCGGTGTCGACCGCAAGGTCACAATCTACGAACTGGAATCGCATGACCTGGATGTCAACATGACTGACGAGAACACAGTGAGAGGAGACACATTCAGAGAAGAAGGGGTGCAGATAGAGCTGGTGGAGTTGGCTTCACGCCAGGTCTACGGCACCGATAATGGCTGGGAGGCCTTTGACCTCACTGCTGCCGTTCAGTCCTGGCGCAAATCTCACCACGGCACCACACACCGACTGGAAGTGCACATTGCCAGTATGGCTAATGATGATGTTCAAAGTGTGCCAAAAGACAAAAACGACACAGATACACCTGAAGGGGACATGAAGATCGACACCAGCCCTGAGGAAAAGCACAAACCTCTATTGATTGTTTTTTCTGATGACCAAAGCAGCGATCATCGTGGTGACAAGCGTGAGCTGAATGAGATGATTGACCACGAAACCTCCAACATGGTTGTGGAGAACGACCTGGGGACGAGCCTGTGGGATGAGATCGGGAGGGACCGTGAGCTGCGAAATGAAGAAACTGAACCGGATGAAGAAGACCTCATCCAAATGCGGTCCAATCTGATCTACGACACAGCATCACGTATTCGTCGCAACGCCAAAGGCAACCACTGCAAGAAGCAGTCTTTGTATGTGGAGTTCAAAGACATTGGATGGGATAGCTGGATCCTGGCACCTAGTGGTTATGATGCCTATGAGTGCACTGGCATTTGCTCCTTCCCACTGACCAAACACGTCACACCCACCAAGCATGCCATTGTCCAGACACTGATCAATATCAACAGTCCTCAGAAGGCAGCACGAGCTTGTTGTGTGCCCACTAAACTGGACCCCATCTCCCTGCTGTACCTGGACGACACAGGCGTGGTCACCTACAAGTACAAATTTGAAGGCATGGTGGTGGCTGAGTGTGGCTGCAGATAGTCCTCGCTCTGAGAGAACACATGTCTTTGTGAAGTCTCACAGTAGGAGGAAAGACAGTGAAAAGACAATAAGCTGCAAAAGAAGATAAGACAAGAATGTCTTTACCAAAGGGACTGTTGGAATCGCAGAAAGGGTTAGTAAGAATGTACTTCATCTTTCTTGGGCAAATGATGTTTCCGCCATTTAGACAGTGGAGAGACAATGTGCCATAGATCTACAGTCAACAATAATCATACCAACAAGAAGAAAAAGGCGCAAGATTTCCCAAAGGACCAAATCGAGCACATCCTACTGTGTGTGCAGCCTGGTGGGAACTAGTGGGCTGGCCATCCCCCTCCCTCCACTTCCCCCTGACATCTGTCTTCCTCTCAACTTATCTCTGGCCTCCCCACTGGATGCAAACACTAATCAGCACTTCATGTGTCCTGGTGCAGTGAAATGACCTCCCAAAGGCAACCTGACAAGACATGAACTCTGTGGGCCCACCTCCTGCCTCCTGCAGCCTCCTGATACGTAGGTGCTGTGCAGGGGTCCCGGCGGCAGGGTTATCTGTCCCAACCCTGTTTCCCCACTTCACATGCCTCTTTTCCACTCCCCCGAGCTACAGCGATATTAAGGTGTCAGGCGCGGAGAGACATGTTTGCCACCACTCAGGCTTGGAGAACTGGACACCATTCTGGCATCTTTTGAGGGGATGGGATTGAGGGGGTGGAACAGGACAAGGGGGCAGAGGTTGTACACATTCCAAGGCAACAAACTATCTTAACTGGCTCAACCCACTGACCCAGCACCATGTGCCCCCGACTCCTAAGTTGAGTCATCCATCACTTTTACGTCAAAAATGTGCGTTTAGGAACATTACACTTTAAGAGTGGAAGGTTGGAGGGGGCACCCCAATGCATTCCCTTTGGATCCCCAAATGAAATGCTGTTCTTTTCTTTTGTTATAAGCCTTTGATACCTCTGCTGCTTGTGTCAAATTAAAGACTATTTATTGTTCTAATTTATTAATTTTTACAACAGAGTAAGATATATGTAAATTTGTAAGTTGCTTAGGGTAGACCAGGTTTTGTAACCATGACAATGTGTTTGCAGCACAAACTGAAATCTGTTGGGAAGATAAATGGTAACTGTTTTTAAGAGAATGAATAACAATAGGGGCTAAGTAATAAATCTTAAAGGAAAAGTTGCCCTAACTATGACTTAATAAGAGATCCTTCCACAAAGTTTACACACCACCATCAAGATGAACGTAAATATTTGGAGTTAAAATATCAAACTGACACTGATTCTTACTGTTAATTCGTTTGTGATTTATTTTCCACATTACAAATGTCAGCCGAAGTATCTCTGTCTGTCACCTCATTCTCCATTTCTTTAGGGAAGAAGCTGCCGGACCACTGATATAATGATCTACTAACATTCAGATCAGTCAGTTTAACAATAT
Source organism: Selene dorsalis (assembly GCA_900303245.1). NCBI lineage: Eukaryota > Metazoa > Chordata > Actinopteri > Carangiformes > Carangidae > Selene > Selene dorsalis. The sequence goes on along the minus strand of OMNW01029909.1, from coordinate 11,934 downwards.
CAGCTCGTAGGTCACAGTTCATACATGACACACAAACAAAGAACCATGGGAAACTTGAGTGGAAGGTCCACTAATGAACTGAATGGATGGCCTGCTGCTCAGGCTGACAGTGAGCAGATGCAGACAGCTGTGATGGAAAACCTGTGGGTAAAGGAAAACTTTGTAAAAGAGATAAAGATCTGGACTCGTATCTCCTTCTGTTCCCGCTACATTTTCTGTGAATGTTAAACCACATCGCAGGAGCAGTGTGTTCTTTCCATGTACAAATGGACACTGAAGATGTAAATAAAGGATGCAGATCGGATTTGTGCTCTGAAATGTGTGAAACTCTACTGTTTATTTTGTGGGTTAGGATTTTCTTAAATGATAATAGCTGTTTCCATGTTTCCAATCTTTGTGCTAAACCAAGCTAAGCTAAGCTAACTTTCTCCTTTTTGTAGCTTCAGACTATATCAACAGATATAAGGCAAAAAAAGTAAACACTCCTTTGAGAGATTTTTGCCAGAGTAACAGTTGTATGTACTAGTTATATAACTAGTACATACAACTGGTACTGTGGCAAAAATCTCTCAAAATAGTGTTTACTTTTTACTTTTCACACAAAGGAATGTTTACTCCAGAGACCTGGAGGTGCTAAAATGCTAATTAATTTCTCAGCACTCAGTATTACTGATGTACTAGTTATATAGTACATCAGTAATACTGAGTGCTGAGAAATTAATTCGCATTTTAGCACCTCCAGGTCTCTCTTCCTGTCTCTGGATTTATGAATGGGTTTCTGGTTAGATGGTTGATGAATGTCTGTAGTTAACACAAGATCAAGACATTTTAAGTTTTATTCTGTGACATAGCCCATCAGTTGATTCCCTAGTCATGATTTCTTAAAGAGATTGTTCAACATTTTGGCAGATTCGCCTGTTGCCATAATCCCTATCATCATAGTGGTAAGTTCATTACCTTTAATTATCGCATGTTGTTTTGAGATCTGCGGGGCAGAGACATGAGCTGCAGTACAGGTCCCCTGTCCCCTGTCCCTCATCAAACTCATCAAATACACAATTCAACAACTCCAAAACACTCTTGTGGACAAGTTGTGACCTGCACATTCACCATGAAATAATCATGTGTAATTATGTAACTACTTGCACTTTTGAAATCACTCCACCCAGCAGCCATGTCTGGAATATAGTTCCTACTATGCTTTTTCCTCGAAAACAACTCTGTCTCATTGTGTTACATCATTATTTCATATCGTCAGTGGTGAATGTGCAGGTCACAACTTGTCCACAAATGCGTTTTGGAGTTGTTAGATTGTGTATATGCTGAGTTTTGAGGAACAGGGGACCTTGTACCATCCACCTCCATTATGTTCACTGAGCTGCTCATGTCTCTGCCCCGCGGATCTCAAATGGCAATAGGCAAATTTGCCAAAATGTTGAACTATGTGTTTTTACAGGGCTTTTCACTGACCTATGACTTCGATGATGTCACTTCTGTGCCACTGCCGAAGTTGTCAGTGACAATAACAAAACAACCCCGAGCCGCTCCGAGTTCGCGGGGGAATAGTGCCGGTGATTGATAACAAGATATTGGTGAAATGAACGCTGACGCTGCATCGTTGCCCCAGCAGCTCCCGTTACATGGATATACGTAGATCGCAAGTGGATCTAAATATCTTCCGAAGGACTCCAAGTTACACCAAAGTTGTTCGGGTGAGTAAATGAACGTATTTTATGCTAGAAATAAGGTCCAGGTTGCAAAAAACGGAACTTATCCTTTAACAATGGAACCAGAGTGATGCAAACATCCAGGTTAGCTTCTGTAAAAGACATCCTCCTGGCCACATGGGTACAAAAAGATGTTTTAGTAATGCCTCGGCTACCTTTTTAAATCCTGTTGGGACAAAACTGACAAATATATTTTAACATCAAACATTAAAATTCTAATATGCCATGTTCACAGATTTGGCATCTAAGCAGTCCGTCAATGTGCATCGCAGGTCTTGGATGCTGTTACAGTTACATCAACTGCTTAATGGTTTCTCAGAAAAAGTCTCTGGCAACATCCCACTAATGACAAGTGCACTGTGATGTTTCAGACAGAAAACAAGCCGGACACTGACTGACCTAAAATGTTAGATGAGAGCAGAGGTCATCTAAAAATGGTTACAAACCACAGGGCAAGAAACTCAGTTACTGTGACAACAGCTATGTCAGGCTCACTAATTGGATATTTACAAAATGGTGGACGAAATATGAATCTGGCCTTTGTCACTGAAAGGAAAACATTCAGGAAATATGAATGGGAAGTCCTCAGCATTTGCTCTGATGATAAGTCCAGCTACAGAGCTCTGCGCTTCCTCTCTCATCTAAGAATCTCGCCGTTGGGTCTCACTGCACAGTTCCTAAGGATTTAGCCTACGTGATTCATGTTGGAGAGCACCTAACATTTACTGAACAAACTGAACAGAAAGTTCAAAGTGCTTCAAAACCCTGCAGTACTCCAGTGACTGACATCATGACGTCAGCCGCAGGACGTCGACGTGTGTCTTGCTGTGAACGTGTGTTTTGGTGTGTAATCCAGAACTGCATGACTCGCCCTGACTCTGACGTGGGGGCTGTAATAAGTCCTGATTGTTTCCGTTTTGGGGCACATGTTTATCATGCCATCTCCCGGCATCACCACCACCACCCAGTGCTCTTCTCTCTCTCTTTCCTTGAGTTTCTCATTTCCCAGGAACAATCTGCAGTTTGCGCAACCACTGCATGCCGTATGTTGAAGTACCTCAAAATACATGAGGATATTTGGACAATTTCCCTTTGTCTCTGCTGTTGCGAAACTTCAAAAAAACCCAGTGAATGAGCCTGTAATGAAAAGCAGATGTTTAGCGTAGCTTGGTTCAGTTATTCAGACCAAATCAGATTACCTCCAAGCTGATTTCTCAGCAAAACGAGTCAAGTGAAGACAAAAAACACATCCAAGTGTCATAGCTCATCAAAAGTGATGACACAAAAAAATTCCATTATTAGTTCATAAATGTGCTGCTGCCTGTGATGTCCAGGTTAGAAGAGCTGTACATTCACAAGAATGACACATCATGTGAATAATGATGAATAATGGACAATGATATGACTTTGCTACAAGGCCCCGCATGATGGATCACACACACTTCACCTCACTGTGATGAAGCACAGGGGGCTTGAGCAATGTTGAGCAAGCACTTGAACAGATGCATTAAAGAAGACGTGGCTAAAAGCCCTCTGGCATTATCCCAGCTGAAGTTAAACAAAGTGTGTTGACTGACATTGCCTCTGTCCAAAAAAGCTAGAAAACAAGCAGGTTATAACTAAAGCCATTCTTATTTTAAAAAACATCACATGGCTTAGTTTGCTTAATCAAATCCCTGTAGAATCAGGGTTATAAACAGACAAACCCACCTCCCCCATAAAAAAAAGAAAGAAAAAAAAAGAAAATACGAACCACCAACCACAGCAGCACAACACAAGTCTGGACCTGAGGCAAAACACCAGCGTGGGTGCTGGCTTTGTATTATTTCTCATGCACAAGCACATATTTGTTGGGCCTTTTATTTTGAAAATCTTTACAATGATGTATGCAGGACCAATCAAAGCACTGAACATTATTGAGA